>JAHPZR010005948.1:0-12500 GCA_019787425.1 Platygyra sinensis | reverse complement strand
GTACATATTTTTCGCTCTTGCCTAATCCCGTCTGTAGCACCGCCAAAATATCTCTCCCATGGCATGCGATTCTATGAATGCATTCTATTTGTTCATCATTGAGAGGTTTGTGAACAAAACTCTGAAGAGAAGCATTTAAAGCTGACAAAAACTCGCTCTATTCGCTCGCCTCACAGACGTCACGACGGAATTCATCAGCACGCGGGATTTTTTTACCGGAAATCACACGCCAATAAGGTAACCAATCATGGCTCAGTTCTAAGTACCTTTTTGTTTCTTGACCAATCAGAGAAAAGTCCAGATTCTGGACTAGCAACAGACAAATAGTCAAGTAATTGTATCAGGCGTACCTTCCCGCAGCGACAAAAAATATAAGGGACGCCTGATCGCAGGTTAAGGTTTACATTAATTAGGGGAAATTGTTCCGCATTTGTGACGAATCCGAAACGTTTTAGTACCGGATTGGTTTTGCCGTTTACACCCAAGTAGACAAATTCGAAATAAAAACTACCCCATTTTGGTCATGTCTCCATGTTAACGATTTCCTCTCGAATCTGGATATTTTTCCGCCAGCGATCTTTTGAGTTTGCCTAGAAGACTGAGCCAAAATGGCGAATCTAGTAATGGAGACAGAACGTTCCAATTTATCTTGTCTCAACCTAACCCTCGTCTTTTTTGGCGGCATTTTGTTCCTCGTTGTTGGAGCAACAAACAGCTTGTTAATTATTTCATCAAGGATGCTCCCAGAGTTGTCGCCGTGTGCAAACGGTTACCTAAGAATACGAATATCCTTTCAGTCTAAACGCCTACGAATCCGAATACTCTAAAACTGATGAATCCGGAAACATTTATGAATCCGGGAAAATCTCTTCTAGTGTGAGCCCAATCTCAGTGAAGATAGCCTGCGTGGCAGGCGTCCGAAGGAGAGGGGAAAGGGAAGAAAACGAGCGCGCGAAACGAGGGAGAATCACGTGGGAGAATCCCTCCGCTTCTACGGCCTGCCACGCAGGCTACAGTGAAGAATTCCCTCTCCTCCCCCCCCCCCCTCCCCTCCCCCCGCACCTCTTCTCATCAATGTTGCCCTAAGAAAATGACGGTTAGGCAGGTACCCACGTTTGAAATTTGGTTGAGAGCATAAATTTCCTTTTCATTTGTCGAGGAACTGACAGAACGAATTGGCCTTTGTTCAAATCCAACAATTTCATCAGCTGTCAATGACTGGGAAGGTATACAAACAATTTGAATGGGTTTCAGAGTGAGTTACTGTAATGAAAAAATTACCATCCCCTTTTCAAGATGACAAAATTTTAGATTTCAAGAACATTTCGTTATCAACTGGCGCAAAACGCAACATTTGCCAACATATAACCTTATAAAATTAAGATGTTCAGATTACTACTCCAAATAAAGAGTGTCAAGTTTATTCCGCCTTCGAAGTTATAATAAACCAAACCGTTATTTACTTTGTCTTCATATTGTAACTCCTTTATTTCGCAGTTCAAACATCCATTTGACTTTCTTGGGTTGTACACCTGTTTACCGCGGGATACACGTTTTTTCGCTCTTTAAAGTTACTAAGTACCTCACTTCACACATTGCAATCAGTGCCCCAGGTATTTTAATTTTGGTGAATTTCAAACTTGACAGGTCTAAATTACCTTGTGTTTTTCATTAGTTTTGTGTTTTGTATCTTTAATGAATATGCCAGCTTTGAGAGGTCGGTGTTTTTTTGGACGGAAAGTCTCCTACAGGGACATGCGGTTTAAATCATAATTTTTGAAGTAATTTTATTAGGAGAACTAAATCTTAGTTTACAGAGGATTACGACTAATTGGATGAACAAAGCTATTGTGCCAATCGTCTGCCTGTATCACCGAGTTCCTTCTCAAGAAATGATAATGTACTTTTTATGAAGAAATCCTCTCGCAGTTGCTATAATTGTAGTTTACCTTGCGCGAACCGTAAATTCTTCCGCGTAATTTGATTCACATCCGGACTGGCTCGTATTAACCACCGAGGTCATTAATTTTTCGCCTTATAAACAAAGAAAAATCCAATTTAGTTGGCAGTGATAATCATGCATTCACCACTGTCTGTCTTTCTCGGCTGGAGTAAAATTGACGGTTTGAGATCTTTAGAAACTTGCCAGGGAAGTTAAGATCGCTCATGTATCGATGCGTATACGAAATGGGACTGAAAACCACATAAAACGTGCGATCGAAAAAGCTGTTGTTTAACAATAACCAGAAGTGTCGTTGTTATTTTCAAGCCATCTCCGGTAAAATGTTAATTAGCTTCTTAAGCAAACTATTTGTCACTTCGATGTCTGTAAAAAACATTAGCGGCACAATAGGGGAGATCGACCCGTCTAAATATTTGCTCATATAAGTTGTAAATTTTCCTTATACTAACAAAGTCATTTGCGTTTAATAAGTCGCCAAATCGTGGTCGATCACACGACTGTGACTCGCTCTTCGAAACGATCGTTTGTAGCCAATTTGTAAACGCCCCGAAAAAGATCTCTGGCGATATAAAAGACAGTGAACTCGAAACCTCGAGGTATCAAGTGTTGAATCACTCCGGACAAATGACACGCATTTGAACGTGGAGGCACTAAGTGAAACAATAAACTTGTCATTTGCAGAACAAAGGAAAGCGGCCTTGTTCTAGTTGGATTTCGATTAACGCAACGTAGTAATTGACAGTCTAGCTAATGGACAGGAAATGTGAATATATAGAGATCGGTGATCATGCCCGATCGTATTAGTTTGAGTTTGGTGGCGGTCGGACGAGCGTGGTAAAGTGGCGTCGCGTAAAGTGGAGCAGTCTTTGACGCTGAGGAAATCCACAAGACAGAGCAGGGGATTTCTGGAAAGGCTGATGGGTGAGTTATTATCCTGAGTGCCGCGATTTGTTTGGAAATATTTAGTCGATTGGGCGACCTTTCTAATACGGTTTATGTGCTATCAGATCGTAGCGTGGAGAGCTAGTAAACACAACGCCAATAACGGAAAGCCTTGGAAGATTTATATCTGACAATGGCTACTGTATTGCCTTGTATCTGCTCCGAACAGTCGCCGGCTGAAACCATTCAACCGTCGCGATCCGCGAAAGAAACCCTTCGTGTGCTAATTCTCGCTCGCCACAACATACACACGCGCTACCAGAGTACAATAACTGTCCCACGCAAAAAATATTGTAGTCAATTGATTTAAAGAACGTTGGCTTTGTCGTATGAAACTAGCCTCCTACGCAGATTAAACGGGCTTGTTATTCAGTAAAATTAATTAAGTTTCTTTCACTTTTAGACGCAATTTAGTTCTGAACACTTTGCGTCTTTGAAACATAAGTGAAGGTTTTCAGTGTCCTAATGTTTTCTTGCTCTTCTCTATGATCTAGCGACAGAGAAATTCGATTTTCTCAAAGAACCCCCGAACAAGCGATTATGTGGTGGTTGCGGTTGTCCTATCAATGATCGATTCCTCCTGAAGGCGCTCGATCGCTACTGGCACGAAGATTGCTTGAAATGTGGCTGTTGCGAGTGTCGCCTGGGTGAGGTTGGTTCAACTCTCTACACAAAAGCGAATTTAATTCTTTGCAGACGAGATTATTTGAGGTGGGTTTTTACAGTCCACTATTTACTCTACAGATTTGGGATTTTAAACTGTCTCTCTCTGAATTGCAGACGTTTTACTAAGCAATAAAATCGGTTTATTTCGTCGTTATTTTGTTTGGCCAACCAATAGTGACACTTTCGTGAATGTTCGCTAGTTTTGTGCCTTGTCATTCATTATCTTTGCAGGCGATTCTATTAACGACAGCCTGCAATCAGATGTGAAGCATTTAATGGGATTGGGACGGATTGTCTATGCTTTAGATTAAAAACACTCTGTTTTTTAAAGCACATCACGCAAAAGTACAATTTTACACATTATTAAATATACTTTAGTTGTTATGCTTGTCAAGAAATGTGATCACATTTTAGCACTTCCGTCCATCTATGTCAGTTTTCCTCAAAGTGTATTCCTAGCCTTTTAGCGCCAAGCTGTTAAATGTCCGTCAATTGAATTAATAAATATTCCATCAGGCATGCTTTTTGGCAATACATGAAAACCACACACGGAACAAAGCTCCATGCTTAGTTGTGGTTTATTGGGTTAAAACGTTTTGGCTTGTCCGACAGTGTTTGTCACTGCTCTGACCTCGTGCTTCTCCGGATGCGATTTTGTATCCACTTGGCTCGGATAAAGATTACTCATTGTTTATATTTGTCGCTTTTAAGGTTGTTCGGAACAAAAGGCTTCTGCACTGTATGCTGCAAGACAATTCCCGCCTTTGAGATGGTGATGCGCGCCAGGGAAAACGTCTATCACCTGGAGTGCTTCTCCTGTCAAAGATGCCATCAGAGATTCTGCGTCGGGGACAAATTTTACCTAATTAACAACAGAATTCTGTGTGTTGATGATTACGAGGAGATGATGTCTTACGGGAAACAAGATACCAAGAGATTCATTGTCTAAAGAGGCGTTTCCCTATGGGAAGAAAAATTCCTTGACTTGACTGCGTACCGGACGAGCCAATTTTTTTTAGCCTCATACTTTGAATTTTCGTGCATATTCCTTCGCTACCTGTTTTAACAACCTTGTGCAATTGTGGATTGCCGGTTTGAACATGTTTCAGGTGTTTTTTGTTTATATTTGTATTTTAGTTCGATACCGCTACAGTGAATGCTTTTATACGCCTGTCGTATCTTTCGATGAAGATCGAAGGAGACTCTGCTCGCAGGTGATCTATCTATGGATCTTTTCTGCTCTCCCGGTATTCAGTTGGGTTTCCCGCTTAACGTTTTCCTCGTAATACAAAAGTCAACTCGTTCTTTCTTCTTTGACTTCTCTTAGTTTCATAACATTGGATTACATCCTTGGTTTTCACTTAGTGATATTATTGCTTGCTCTTAATAATGTAAATAAAACCACTTTAAAAGTGACAATTTGAAGAGAACGCTAATTTCCTTCCTAGTTCCATCTCTGTTACCTGTCAAATGAGGAAAAATTTCTGCACGCTAAAGTATTAATGGACACATTATGCCAGAAACATTTATTGTAACAGAGCACTGATACAGAATACTGTAATGGATTCCAAATGTAAAGAATTGTGGACTGAAATCCCAAGACAAGTCGTTATTGCCGAGATACAAATGGCCGGGAACATTGACACTCGCAAGACGCGAAGTGGAGATTGTGAAGAATTAATAAAAAATATTTCAAGTATTCAGTGCATAATGGTCTAATGGAATGAAAGTTTGAACTTCACCTTTTCTTCACTCCAGCTCTGCGAAAAATCATTCAATTGAGTGAATGAATTCTAGATTTGCGCCAGTGATAGTGAAAGCGGATTTCGCGTGACTTCGAACTGGAGAACGGAGATGGTTGCAAATACACTTTTAACACAGCTTTCAGTGCGATGAAAAGATAGTTTTAATGATCTGCCATTCAAACCAATGAAAAACTACTTTGAATGACACCCAGATAAATGCGATTTTGAAAGGGGAGATTTTATAAAACCAACTTCTTATTTTCACTTTATTTGAGCGTTTCAATATATGTAGACAAAAAACATATGCCATGAATATTTCATTGCAATTTAAGCTAGATGGTAAAGATCACCAAAACGTAAACAACATGGAAATAAGGCTGAGATAACTATTTAAGAGGCAATCAATCGTGAAAGTGACAGACCATCGATCGAAGAAATTGCTTCCAATCTTTGATCATCTTTCTCCTTACAGAATACTCGAAATATTTTGCTGCGTGAAGATTTTGTAAAAAAAGTATTGTCATATATAGTCGGCGCACTTTTCTGGAAAACTCTCTATGTTTTTTCGCCTATTAAAATATCGTTCAGCAGGAAACCCGGCGTTTCCTTCTTCCCATTTATAAGAATGCGCGAACTAGTACAGATTAATGCTTTTAACTGGAAAAAAGCAATTTAACTAATGAGTTTTCAAACCTGCCATTAAATTCTTAACGTAGCTGGTTTAAAAGTTTTTAATAAAAAGCCAATTTCTTTGATCGCGGCCCGACAAAAGAACCTTTCTTTAGTGGGCGTTCACTTTACTACATACCTTTCCGGCTCAATTACACAGTCTGGAACCTCTTTAATAGCTGTCCAAGAATCAACGTAAAAATTAAAATGTTCTTCGAGTTAACGATCTACTAAAATAACTACTCTTTTCCGCCTCTTAACGGCGATTAGCTAGAGTGTTTGGCCCTCTTAACTTGACTTTCAACGTGTAATAATGGATTGAATATTGAAAACAGTGAGCGGAAACAACGCATTACGGTTGAAAGCGCCAGAAGGGCTTCGGTTTTTACGGGGTTTTTTTTGGCAACATTTGCACAGCAGATTTTCTCTGCTGACGAGGTTGAGATGAGTTAACCGCAAAATTCCGCCGCTTCTCATTTGTACTAATTAAACAAAAACAAATACACATGTTGTTTTATGAGACGGTCGTGTGAGGAAATATGCAGTCGTTTGATATCACTAACGTCGCTCGTTAATGTTCGTGTTTATTGGAAAAACAAATCAGGCTGCCAAAAGAAGTGTGGAGACCTTTTGACATCAGATGAATTAAGTTAATTTTTGCAATGACAGCTGTTTTCAGAACGTTTCAAATTATTCTCTTAAGGCCAAATTCGTCCTCAGTGTCTTATCTCTTCCTCCCTCGAGAAATTCGCGCGAGTTTCCTGACAGAGATCCGTGTAGCATCTCTGATTGTTGTTGCACAGTTTTGCGTTTTCGCGCGCAAGTAATAACCAATCACAGTCACTGTGTAGATCTCTGAAAAGTTCGTCTTTCACTCGTCTTTTCGACCTCGTTCCCGCGCTCTACAGGAGAAAGAGGAGAGAAAGTCTGGGAACGAGCTTCTAGTCTTTCATGGACGGATAAAATGAACACACGAAGACTGACGATTGTTTTACTCAGATAAGCAACGCAAAATAAACATCAATAGTTATACAAATCTAATTTATTAGTTTTTTATCCCTTGGTGTATGATGAATAGATGAAGTATAATCAAATTGCTTACATTTGTAAACAAGATCGAGTGAATATATTGTAATTTGAAGAGCGAATCAGACTTTGTTTTTTGAAGAATATTTTTTAACTTTATGGACTTAATAACAATTTATTTCCCGTTAGCTACGCTGTTGTTTATTCAGCAACGTTCCACGAAGAAAAAAGAAAAACAGAGAAAAATAGCTTTTTGGCTGTCCTTCATATTAGTCAATACCATCTTTAATAGCTTAAATTGTAAAGAGCAGTTTCCTTATGAAGATCATAGACAGGTTATCATAAAGCCACTTTCTTTTAGGAAGCCGTGCGATAGACTTAGCGTAATTCAACAAAAAGCGCGGGGAAACTACTTAGCCAATCACGACAGGTTTTAACTTGGACTTGATTGGCTAAAATGTTCTCCATCCTTCGTTTCATTGGCTGAGTATGTTGCGCAAACAGCAAACGAAGACTGAAAACCAATTAAACATCAAAAACATCGGAAAACACTTTTGGTGAAAACCAAATTCCGGGGGCTGATTATTCAAACGAAGTTTAAACACTAACACTGTTGAGTACGCCGGCAACAGCTGCAGTTCTTATACCACGTCTCAACGCGTAATCTGCTCCTAAACTTTAGGCCCAGTCCACAGTACGCCGAAGAAATTTGAAAACGGAGCTTTATTTTTGCGGTTAGGCTGGAGCTTTCCTCAAACAAATCGGCCAAAACGACTAGTGACGCCGGGTTGCGTTTTAAATTTCTACGGGGCAGTGTGGATGGCGCGGGGCTTTAGATATAAACCTGATGGCCTCATCAAGGGAAAGTGCCTTTCTACTTAATGACGTTCTGGATTATTTGCAAAGAAAAGAAAACACTACCTTTTTACCTTTATCTACCTGCCTAAAGTTCTACTGAAATACACTGACAAAATAAACACACAATAAATTCTCTGTGAACAAATGGACTATTTCGCGTCTCTTAAAAATATTATTTCTTACCCCTGTTCTAACACCTCTTCCCATATTCTTTAAAATTATCCGTTAGTTAAGCTTTAATATTGCCGCACCACTCCCTGGCTGAGTAGCAAACAGACTCTCCGATACTCGTTGAAGTTTCTCAGGGTCAGCGGCATAGTACCCGTCATGCACTTTTTTCATGAAATCATCGATGACGTTAACAGGTACCAGTGATACTGTGCAACCGCCCCATCCCGCTCCTGTGAGCCTGGAACCAATTGCGCCAGCTTGCCTGAAAAAATACAGCAATTCATGTTCTAAGTGGCCAGAAACGTTTTTTATTTACTTGAGAAAAAAGTATTTGCCAATTTCACGCAATTATAGCTTTTCTAATAAGGTAAGATAAACTGTTTTTCCTTCCCTTCCGATGCTTATTTTAGGGGAACTATTTGCAAGGGAGTTAGTGAATGAATACCTGCATAGGTTCACCAACTGGTCGAGTTCCTCGCAACTGCACTCGTACATCTTACTACAACTGTCGTGGCTCTCGTTCATCAGGCCTCCCAGAACCTAATCATAAACAAGACAAAAAAAATTGATTTCCACGGCAAAATAACTACTGTCATTAAACCGAAAACAAAGTCATCAAATCTAGCCAATCACAATAAGCGCTGAAAATGGAACGAGCCAATAAGAAGTCAAAGCAAAAGAGCGCAAACAGCACCAAACGTGGGAAGCCCGGGAAAACATGCGACTGGTGCCATGCGCGGGAAAACATGCGACTGGTGCCATGCGCGGGAAAATGGTCAGAAAACAACTGATACAACAACAACTTTTAAGTGGAGGCTCTTCTCATTGAAGGGCTTATCTGGTTTTTTTTTATGCACCTATCAGTGTCAAGCCGGCGGGGAGGGATTTGATCGATCGCTTAGGGATATTTGAATTTGTGCAAACATTGACCAGAAATCATTTCCCGGGGTGGGGAATTTCAGTTATATTTGACCTCACATTTTTGCCTGGGGGTAGGGAATTTTACATCAATTTTTTTGGAAAATGTCAAATCCCCACCCCCGCCGGCATGACATTGATCGGTGCATTATCAGCAAATCTTTCAAAGCAGGGTTGTTTACCATTTACTCTAAAAAACCGGTTGGTCGACACTGAGTTGTAGTAAATGGAACGCGTCGAATCCTGAATGGAAATTTCCAAGACTTTTTCTTGGAAGATAGGATCAAAGGCGATCCAAGCCAAATGGTCTGGAACTAGTAAAAACTAGCAAATGGAACGCACATTTTCCATTCGGAAATTACGTTTGGGAATTTCGATCTACCGTTCAAGAAATCCCGTTTTCCCAAGAAAATTTCCGTTCGGGGAGACGAAATTAATCTTTCCATTTACATTCCATCTGAAATTTCCGGATTTTTTGGGTGAATGGTAAACTACCAGGGAAACCACCTATCGATTAAAACAGTCCTAAAGCACAATCAGTGGTTACTGTATTAGAATTCGTTTCAATTTTCTGTAGGAATGTTTCTCACCTGAACAGCGTTAGCAGGTTTTTCCTCGCAGACGTTTTTAAACTTGAGCACTCGAGACGCTTCAGAGTAGACATGTTTGGCTCGGTTGTGAAGTTTGAAGCTGTTTACACCCGCAGTTGAGGGGCTCATACATTGGCTGATCAACTCTTCCTCCTGTAAAACAATGCAAAAGCAATGACTTGACCTGTAGCCAAAATGGCAGGCGAACCTACCTCTAGCGAGGTTATCACCGAAACTCAAGTACACCATCAGTCTACCAACAGCAAAAAATTTATCTGGCCATATTCACAAACTGTTACCAAGCTGTTTGTTACCACTTCAAAGCCTAACCAATGTGCCAACATTGTGCCACGCAATTTCATCAGCGTCCATACGGAAAACAAAACATGTTTCTAAAAAACTCCGAAATGTTTTCCTCCGACTCGTAACAAATTTGCACACTAATGAAATAATTTTCGGAAACGTACTTGTTTCCTCTTTAGCAAGGGCTTCTGCTTAGGAAACGCAAGTGTGACCAAGACACAAATTGTAACTGGTTTTTGTTCAATCAACATACCGAGAGCTCAAAAAATTTGCAAAGCTCTTCCTTTGTGTATGGCTCCGAATGAAGACATGAGTCGACCATCTGTACCCTGCATCAAACACGAACAAAAAAAAAAACATGTTACAATCAGTTTTAACACAATAACAAAAGTCCCACACTTGATTAGAAAACACCCGTTCATTTGAGAACCATCTAAAGTTAAACGATGCATTTTAACTGCGCGCAGCTTACATTTCATCCAAGCTCTTTTTCTTGCCTTGTTGGACCTCACTCAAACGTCCTACTTTTTTCCAATCCAGGCCGCAATCTTTAGCCAGAACCTATGGGTGAAGCTGAGGTAAGTTCAATCCGCACCGGGGACAGAAGAGTGTCTAAGAATCTATTCTGGCGTATTATTCCCTCTTAGGTGGGGTTTTCTTACTTATTTTATTTTCTGCCCAGATTTTCTACAAGGTCTCTTTTGGTCCAGATTATCGGCTTCTCAAAAGTCGCACAGTCTCTCCCGGGAGTGCGCGGCGACGCAAGCAAGACGGCCGAAATTCAAGCTTGTCCACTAAGGACAGCGAGCTTTTGTTAGAGTTACCCAAACATACCTTGGCCGCCAACCGACACTCCACTACTCTAGCGTTAAAATGCGTCCCAGCTGTTGCAGATTTCTTCATTTCCACCTACATATAAACAACAGTCGCAGTACCTTAGTATCTATAAGGGTCTTTTGATTCAGATTTTGAAATGATGAACTTTAACAAAATCATTAATCTCTATACGCTAAGCCAGTAGGAAAGCTAGGTTAGTACTATAGAAAAGACCAACTCTCTGCTAAAAAAGAAGAGCAAATGAGGGCAAAAAAGTGTAACACTAGATGTTGCGCTGATAAAAGTTGCGCGGAACTTAACATCTAATGAAATGAAAGTCCTGAGTCGTTCGAAAAGTGACGAGAGATTTTTCACAGTCGCAGGATTTGTGGCAACGCAAACAGTGAACACATTTGGCTTGTCTTAGCGAAACTTCCTTGAAGAACTACAATTGTGTTTTCAGTGCTGGAAACTCGACTTAAAATACATACCAAGCTATTTGCGATCACAAACACAATACCGTCTGGGAGAGTGACGTCATAAGCTCTGATGGGATCAAACTCGATGTGCTTCGCCTATAAAGTTACAAACAGGCAAAAGAAAAACATCAAAGGATAATTAGTATCAGGTCTTTGACCCCCAAGTTGATAAACTCCTGGCCGTTAAGTCCTCGACCAGAAGTCGAAAACACCGTGTGTCTATTTCTCGTTGTTTTAGCGTGAATGGCGCCTAATCCACTTCTGGCTAGGGATTACTTGACTTGGGGGTTAGACAATCGTGTTAGCGGGGAGAATTAACAGGCAAGTCAACCACTTACAACAGCTTACATAAAGATTTCTTTCTGTGCTTCATTTAGCGTCCATTGATACATAACAAAACGTTTGGACCATAGATGAACAGTATTTTAAGCTTTCTTTAGTACTGAATATTTTTGTGCGTATAGTTTTATTGAGTAATAGTTTTTTTCTTTGTTTTACTTACTGTTCCTGGCTCAGCCAAAAAGGAAATTGATTGGTCCATACTGTATAAAACACAACAAAACAGTTACCTTTTTATCATCATCAACGACATTCTACTTTAATATCGTCATTCATTTTCTGTCACCCCCATGTAGATGCCATTCCTAATATCATTTGCTTTTTGTACGAGCCCAATGCCACAAAATATTTTCTACGACGATCAAACTGGGTTCATTTAAAAACTTCTATTTGGCTCGAAGTCAAAAAGTTTTTTTCTGATGATCAAGTCATTCGGTAAACTATTGAACTTTAGACATGAGGCTAATAATCATAGCCTACTGAACAGCGTATTCAGTCAGTTTAGCGTATTGTACGTTTTTCGCGCTCCTCGCTTTTGCCTGTGTTCGCCTAAAATTCGCAAAAAACGGCCAGTTCTGCAAGCTACTTTAATCACTGCTTTGGCTGCCTTATTGTGGTTCGTATCTCAATTAAAATTCCACAATTCTCTCTCATTTTTTTGCTATTTAAAACAGTTATTTTCACAGCATGTTCTTTTAACTACCTACCCTCCTCCTTCAGTCCCAATATAACGTTCACACTTCGTGCAAACCTCTGCAAGTTCATGCTTTGGGATTTAAAGAAAATAGCACAAATGTCATTTCCATTACAACAAATTACAACGGTTTGCAATTTAGGGCGCGTTCGTTTGGGATATTCCGGAATAAGAATATATTCCGGAATGGAAATCCAGGTATTCGGGAATGAGGATAGCTCCCAAACAAACGCTTACTCGCATTATTCCAATTATTCTTATTCCGGATTGATCCCAAACGAACGCGCCCTTAGATTGTAACCAGTAAGTCTACTGTCTTCG
>JAHPZR010005947.1:45000-73142 GCA_019787425.1 Platygyra sinensis | reverse complement strand
ATGTAGCGAGAGGAATAAACATGGGTCACCCGCAAAAACCTTCCGCAAATGATCTCCAAATTAGGCCTGTTATGGTTAACAGAAGAACGTATAATAACAAGTACAACTTACCACAAGTTTATCAACGACATCTACCCACTACCTTAACAAACTGCCAGCTTAAAACCAAGCTAAACAACAGATTTTCGACCGGCATTTCCCACAAAGCGCCTTTGAGTTCGACTCACTTTTGCACAAGAAATTTGCAAAGCAACGTCAATTTCTCATGGAAAATATTGTGTTTTTTTGACCAATCAAAACGTTGCGTGAGACAATGGCGCGTAATCTTAACCAATCAAAATAACGCCTGCTGAGTGATAATTAAACCCTAGTTGCACTCTCTTGGGAGAAATATTTCTTCACAATCAAGATACACCTGTAACTTTTACTTTGTTTCTTTGGCGAATGCAAAAACTAAGTTATTCCTAAATATCAGAAGCATTCCAATTTTTTTTCACCCCCTTATCAATTTGAGCGTTTTAAACTTCCTGCTGACGAATTTGGAGAGATGACGTCTCCAGCTTTTTAAATAACCCCAGACTATGTTAGTGGAGCAAAACTTTTCGCGAAAGCTACGAAAGTGCGAGAACATTATTGCCTATAGCAATAGTTTCGTAGCGTTACCTCCCAGTTCGTGGGATAAAAATGCTATGAGCTTAGGGGCCCGTTTCTCGAAAGACCCGGTAACTTAACGGGCCCGAAATCAGAATTTGGGACCTTCGAGAAGGTTACCGAAAGAAGTATCATCTTCCGCGTAAGGGATCCCTGAATTATTAAATTCAGCTGTGTCTGTTGCGCCTCTTCCCTTCCTTTTTGTCAAGCGATGAAAAGCAGATATTTTTTTGTTTAGGGATAGCTTATGGTTTTTATAAGAATTCTGAAGGAGTCGACTACTTCCAATGATACAGTTGAATCAACGGAGGCCGCTACTAATAAAGAAGAATTAAGTCAACCTCGGACATAATAATTCAGCAGTATAATTTAACTAGTAAAACCGCTAGTAAGGTAGGAAAAAGTTAGACAAAGGTATAAAGTTTTGCTGTGCGAACGACTTTTTCTCATCCATGTCGATTCCGGCAGATAGTCAAAGAAAGGGCCGCCGATGAAAAGTCACACTGTAAATTGGTCGGCCGGTGACTCGCCCATTTTGTAACTTGCCCGTTGAGTCCCATACTTACAGAAATCGTTACGGTTGCACGCGAACCTAACATTTGGGTTGAGTTTCAGAAATGAGTACACAAAAAGTTGAAACTTTCCAAATACATTTCGAGCCCGTCTTCTTTAAACAGAGTAACGTTACTTCTGTTGGTATTAAAACAATAGTGCGGATAGCGGATGCAATTGCTGACGCGAAAAATTATTAAAGCTAACAGTTCTGTAGTGCCGGGTACCGCCTCTGATATTCTTTGAAAAATCCCCTGTGAAGAGAAACTTTATGACTGCGTCAACAGGAACTTGCTTTTCTTTTAAGCAAACTGAGTACAAGTTCCATACGCGATGATGGCATGGAGTAATGCCCTCACTTCGTAGAATTTCAATTTTTTTTTCCAAAGGGCAGGTCTGGGTGGGGCTATTTGTCCGAAACTTTGAACTAAACTCTATAAAAGAGAGCAATTTCGGCGTGGTTCAAGCTCTACACATTTGACCTGTGAAAATGAACTATTTTAATAATTTAAAAATCGATAGTTTTTGTCATGCGCCATCGATCCACATGTACAGAATCTGCAAACAGTATTACAGCGAGTCATATTCTCACAGCATACTCATTACGTCATCACATTAGGCTGAGGTATAGGAAGTCTCTGCCACTGCTGAGCCAATGGGCATGCAACAGGGATCTGCGCTTGAGCTTGTCAACCGCCCCTGGGGGTGGTTGCAAAAGTTGCCATGGTCTCGGATTACCCGAGGATGAAACCGGTCACGTTTCAGGCTGGGTGACCAAATTTAAAATCCAGAAGCGTGAAGGATTACTCCACGTCAAGCATGAAAGCCATGAGTAATCAATTTAATAACAGAAATGTATTTTTTCAATTTCTTTGCGTGCCGTTCAGACGGCTACCTTGACTGTTAAAACTATTACTTTAGCTTCCTCCCGAACACTTTGTAAAAGATACCAAATTCTGCAATTCACAGCTAAGCGAGGCGGCCAACATCTCCGACCCTTCACCAAGGCGGTTCCAACGGTATCGAATCGAATGCCTCTGGAATTTTTCTCTCTTGTTTACTAGTGTTAGTAGCAATCAAGTGGAACTACTCACCGTATGAGTCGAAGATTTCTCAATATTGCTTACAGAATCGAGTTATTTCAGTGCATGATAGTCCGTTGCTTATCGTTATGTAACTTACTGTGAGAGTCTTGTGATTTAAGGGCCGACAGCCCGCATTGTGCGTGTTTAACTTCAATTTGTTTTTCTTAGTTTATTTGAGAGCTCTTGGCTCTACACAATAGTTTCCATCGGTGGTCATATTCAGGTTCGTCTGCTTGCCTTGTTCTGGATCTCCCAAGGAACATCCTGTTTTGTTTTTTTTGTTCTCTAAACTTTAATTTCGTTGTTAGGTATTCAAGACTTTGTACTTTGCTACTGAAAGTCGCGTGACAATTGTTTTGGCTAGTGTCGGTAAGAGGATGTCTAATCATGCGGGGCAGTTTTCCAAGGTCAGTTGTCTCGTGTGCTCACACATGCCTGTCGATAGTAAACAATTATTGGATGAGGTTGAGCATGATATCATGCGAAAACCGAATTCAATAATTATTTTATTGTACATTTTTCACATAATTCATCCTCAGAAACAGAAGCGAAGCGTTCAGCCATTTTGTTTCTGAGGAGAACACTCCAAGGGGCTTAGTAACCAGGCAGACGTTGAACTTGACATGATAAATGCAATATCTGCAGCAGATATTGCATTTATCATGTCAAATTCACAAGCTATTGTGAATTGATTGAATGCTCTCGACCAATCAGATTTTCATAGTGAGTCTGATGTATAATAATGTTCATTATTCGTGGTTCAGATCAGTTGAAGTTGGAGTTGAAGTTGGTTGTGAGCTACTGTGAGTACTGGGAAAGGTTGCACCGCGATAAGGCCTTATCATGCTGCTTAGCTTTGCGCCTGTTGTCCTGTTTTGAAAGTGTCAGCCAGATAACTTGGCGCAAACTAAAACAACGTTTTAATAAAGGGAGATTCCAGCTGGCGGAAATTTTACGAAGTGCGCACTGCTCAGGTGAGAAAGTTGATAACTGCTCGTGCTCGCAAAAATAAACGCACTGCTCGCATGCTCGCAAATGCTCGCAAAGACCATTCGATATCCTTATCTTTCCGAATTTTCGTCCAAAAATCGAATGCCTATTGTTTCTACGGATGCGAAATTTCGCGAAATTTCTCTTAGCTTTGTAAAGCGTTCTGACGAAATTTTCACGAGGTCTTGTGGAATTTCGTTCGAATACAACCGAGCCCCCAGTATGCGACTACTCAAAATGTCAAGCTGCTACGTGTTCGCGTACGGGAGGTGAATTAAAGAGTAACTCATTAGCGTGCCGTAACTACAGACTTACCCCATGCACCAACGCTAATCTAACCCATGTAATAACTTTCAATGGCCATAAAAATATTAAATAAGCTATCGGCAAAGTATTTATTTAGAGTATCACTCTGTTTTAAACTAAGACGAACGGTGCAAGTCTCTCGATAGTTACTCCTGATTGAATCTTTCATGTTTTGCATGAAAACTGTTGACTGTTCGTGAGTGAACAATAAATCAGTTCTAACTTTCTGTAATTACAAGACATTAGAGACTGTTTGAGTACAGTGTATGTGCATTTTTCATTAAATGTTTAAATGTTTTACCGATTCATGTAAAAAGTCAATTTCGAAAAAAAAATCGGGTACTTCCCATTGAGAAATTTCCGTACTATCAAGGCATCAACCTCGTTCCCAGGGTCTCTCGTCTAACCGCCCTGAGAGACCCTGGGAACAAGGTTGCCAAGGCATATGATACAACACCTTAAGAGAAAGTTAAGCTAATAGGTGTGAAGAAAATCACAAGTTTAACACGTCTGTCAAAATAACAAATGAAAACAGCAATTGCATGGCGTTATAGGACGATTTTTGTATCCTGCTAAGCATGGGTTTCTTTTCATTTTGAAAAATGTTCTTTTTAAAGAGATAAACGATATTGAAATACCCATAACATTTTTAAACAAAATGTTTTGAAGAAAACCAATGCTTAGCTATATTTTGTATTTTGGGGTGAACTTTGTCACATAAAAAAATATTAATTCAAATTAAAGACCGCCGGAAATTTAGCGTTTTTGTCAAATCGGAAGTCCGTTCCTTTACACATGCGCAGTTGATTTAACAATAGAAAGCACGATGTGAACACGTTCGATGTGATGCAGTAGACTGGGGTCTACTAAAACAAGGAGATTTTATTTATTCGAAAGAAATTACACGAAACTCCCTTCTATGTAAATCAGGAACCTTTTTTTGCTGCATTTTTTGTTCTGAGGCAATGGGAAAAGGTGAGTTTTTGATTTCAGGGATGAAAACACGACTTAAAATTTCGCGCTGTGAATGAGTAAGATCTCGCGCTTACGAAAGCTGAGGAGGGACTTCCGACCTCCGACTTCCGACTTCCGACTTCCGAAATAACAAAATTGTGACAGGCCTACACGACTCCCGCTGTACGCAAATGTGTGTTCTGATCTTTGCCTTTAGAAGTTGCTATTGCTTAGGCTCATTTATATTGCAAGATTTGTTTCAAGTCTCTAAGCATTTGCTTCCGAGGGACAAAATACGAAAACTCTCCGTGAACGTTTTTCTTACTTGCATTATATTCTTTGGCGCCGGGCCCGGCTGTTATTAGAACTGTTTGCAAGCAGTGGGTAGATTCTTATCACGGATATCGCATTATTTGTCCTCTTACGTTTTTCTCCTGAGACTTCGTAGCTTTACCTCTAGAAAGCTATACATTTCTCTAGAGACACTCTTATGTTTCTTGCAGCTATCTGATCGAGCCTATCTTTCTCGAGCTCGATGTACAGATTTATTCCTCCTTTTGGTCGTTCTAGCACCACATGATTCAAATGTAGTTTCTTAACGCGCAAGTCTATCGACTGTTTAGCGTATTGTATATGCCACTGTTCGGCTTAGTTTAGGCAAGACCATGGTTTCGATCCTCCATGTGGATCTCATCAGTTGCCGGT
This sequence comes from Platygyra sinensis, assembly GCA_019787425.1. Taxonomy (NCBI): domain Eukaryota; kingdom Metazoa; phylum Cnidaria; class Anthozoa; order Scleractinia; family Merulinidae; genus Platygyra; species Platygyra sinensis. The sequence goes on along the minus strand of JAHPZR010005947.1, from coordinate 67,899 downwards.
ATTTCTAAAATTCTTTGTACGTCTGAAGTTGTTAACGCAACCCGTACATAAGTGAGAATGTAAGACATTCTGCGGCTTGGCACAAACTTCTCGTGGTGTGTACCCTTGTGACAGATCGAAAATGCCTGGTTTCTATTGGCTATAATAGCTAGCCAGTGGCGTGATGTACTTTTCGATCCTTACTGTTTTGAAGCTCGACCTCGTTATTTTGTGTTTCTTTGACGGCATTTTTCGGGATTTCTGATACACTCAATGCTTGATGTGCAGTATGGAGCTATTTTGATAAAAACGCACATGTTCACGAACAATGGGAGTCGTGAAGGCTGTACATACCAGCACTCAACAAATGCCAAGGAGCACAAAATAAGAGATTCACGCACTCAACCTAGAGCATCAACCCCTATTTAAAGAGCGGGTTTGCAAAACGAACGTGTGCGTTTTTATCAAAATAGCTCCATACTGCACATCAAGCATTGAGTGCATCAGAAATCCCGAAAAATGCCGTCAAAGAAACACAAAATAACGAGGTCGAGCTTCAAAACAGTAAGGTTCGAAAAGTACATCACGCCACTGGCTAGCTATTATAGCCAATAGAAACCAGGCATTTTCGATCTGTCACAAGGGTACACACCACGAGAAGTTTGTGCCAAGCCGCAGAATGTCTTACATTCTCACTTATGTACGGGTTGCGTTAACAACTTCAGACGAACAAAGAATTTTAGAAATACCGGCAACTGATGAGATCCACATGGAAGATCGAAACCATGGTCTTGCCTGAACTAAGCCGAACAGTGGCATATACAATACGCTAAACAGTCGATAGACTTGCGCGTTAAGAAACTACATTTGAATCATGTGGTGCTAGAACGACCAAAAGGAGGAATAAATCTGTACATCGAGCTCGAGAAAGATAGGCTCGATCAGATAGCTGCAAGAAACATAAGAGTGTCTCTAGAGAAATGTATAGCTTTCTAGAGGTAAAGCTACGAAGTCTCAGGAGAAAAACGTAAGAGGACAAATAATGCGATATTCGTGATAAGAATCTACCCACCGCTTGCAAACAGTTCTAATAACAGGCGGGCCCGGCGCCAAAGAATATAATGCAAGAAAGAAAAACGTTCACGGAGAGTTTTCGTATTTTGTCCCTCGGAAGCAAATACTTAGAGACTTGAAACAAATCTTGCAATATAAATGAGCCTAAACAATAGCAACTTCTAAAGGCAAAGATCAGAACACTGCACATTTGCGTACAGCGGGAGTCGTGTAGGCCTGTCGCAATTTTGTTATTTCGCAAGTCGGAAGTCGGAAGTCCCTCCTCGGCTTTCGTACTACTACGATCGTAAGCTTTTGAGTTATGAATAAACTTTATGCAAGAAAACTCTTCTCTCTGGTATCGAGTTAATTTGTGAGTTTCTCAGAACAATGCTTAATCATAACCAATTTCTGCTTTCGATAGTTTCTTATTCTTGCTACCTCTGTGTCGAGTTTGTAGAAGTTTTAATTTTGAAAGGAAAATCTGACGCGTACAAGTAGCTTATTTGCATAATGGAGCGCGTGCACTTTCATGTTCGAGTCGGTGTCAAAAACTTGACAAAATATTTTTTCGCCATCTTTTGTGCTGAGATGCTGCAACAGTTTTCGCCAACGCTATAGGGCTACTAACATCATTTGTGTTTCTTCAGCAATTAAGTGAAATTTTATACTGGGAAAACAACAAAATCAAAATCGTTATTCGGGTTGAACTGTTGGTCAAAGAAAGCGATACCTTAGCTTTGCTGATTATCTCTGTTGTTTTCCGATATTTCCAGCTAAACGTTCTCTTCCCTACTCTCCTTCCCGACATTAAATCAACCCATGTTTTTGTAATGTTTTGTCTTTTAATGTTTTTTTTGGTTTGGTTTTGTTCTTTTTAAAGTTTTAAAAACAACTATAATTGAAACAATTAGGAGATTGTTATCAAATTTTCCAGGTCAGCGAGTGGGTTTTCTGGTCAGCTCACGATATCATGACGTCAGTCACCGGAAGTGACATTTCTCTTCCTTAGCAAGGCGCGAAAATCCGTCAGTGGGCCCTTAAGGTAGTAAACACTTCATGGGGCAACGTTTCTTCCCTAAAGAATGAAGAAAACTTGCGTGGACGCTGTTTTCGGATTGATAAAATTCCAGTCATTTTAGGCACCGAAAAAAGGTAACCTATGGCTTCCCAAAGGCAATAAGACTCCGGCCTAAGGTTTTCGGGAATGGACAAAAATTAATAAATTTGAGAACACTCAAGTTACTCTAGAGTAGGCGAACAGAAAAACATATAGCACAGCCTAAAATTGTAGGTTCGGCGTATATAGGAGAACCAACTGCTCTCAGAGTATAAAAATAAATTAATTGCAGAGCTCCAGACAGTCCAAAGAGTGTTTCATTAAAAGCATCTGAGAGACCACAGTCTTTGGGTGCCCCATTATAATAGTATGTCATTTTTTGAGGGAGTAACATGCATTTTTGATACACTTTTCGTTCCTGTTTAACTCTGCTCATTGCCCAGTTTATAAATGCATTAAGTTTCACTCCCTGGCAACGGTCATCGCTTAAGGAAGAATTCCGGAGGCAGCTAGGGTTTGAAATTTCCATATATATTTAACAGTTTGATATGAATGACAAAACAGAAAATTCTTACAACACGAAAGCTCGAGGTAACAATTCACTGAGGCAACGCTACCTCCAAACAGAACGTTTTTGTAAAAAAAGCTCGCATAAAATAAAATTCACGGAAAGGGTCCTAGCGGTAAGACATTTTGCCTTTTGTTACAAAACTAAGAGCGATGCGATCGATCGGAGGAAATTAATAGTTTTAAATGAAAAAAAAATTGTGCGTGGCAAGGTATTACCATCTCTTGACGTAATACAGAACCAATCGCTATTTAGAGAAAGAAAGAAAGTCCCTGAAAAATATGCTCGTTAGAGCGAAAATATATTTGGTTTTCTATTGTTTCACACCGATGGACATTGTGTGCAATGTCACGCATCCCTTCTAGGGACTTTGTAGCTAACCAGACGATCTCAAAAAGGCGACTGGAATACTGACTACAATATTTTTTGGTCAGTAATTAATCTTGTCTTACTTTGAGTGAAAAATGTATTTACAGTGGAACTTGGGAATCGTTATTTTTCTTTGTGGTAGCATGACTGATCCAGCTTTGAGTGTCTTGTGTGGTTTGTAATCAGACAGCAGAAAAGAGATTATCATAAATTGAAACCATGATATGTGTGAACAATTGTTAAAAATTCATTAGCTTTTCATCAAAGTAGTCCTTGTCACGATTTTCTATGGTACGCTTTTGATTCATTTTCAAGCCACGGTCTGATGACATCTACGCTCATCTACGTATAAACACAAGGGTTGTACAGGGTTTGTCAAATGGGCTATTAATAAGCTTCCGGTTAGCGCGGTCTAACCTGGGCTCTAGCTATAGCTACAAGCTAAGTCAGTTCAGTACATCACTTGAGCACAAGCCACGCAAGGTAGGTTACATTGTCTTTCTTTTTGTTTCTGTTATAACAATTTTATTTAAAGAAGAACCTCACATTTTCTCAGAGTACGAATTTTAAAGAACTGTGAATAGTAATTGGGGTTAGCGGCCTTGAAGATTATGTATAAACACATGCATACGTGTTAATTTGCCTTCAAAAACATTTGCCGTTCTTCGAATAGAGATGAGAGAAACTTGTTTGGAATAATTATAGTATCTCAGTTGTTATCATATGTGATAAGGAGGACAGAGTTTAAATTACCATGCATATGCAATTCAGTTCAGCTTTTAATGTAAGTAAAAATTTCAACCCAGTGCCCGTTTTCGGAGGCTATTAAGAAAAAACTACCCAGTAAAGTATCAATACATCTCAATTTCTCTCAGAAATAAGAATTTTATTTCTCTCAATCACTGGCTAGTACATTTCTTGGTATATCCCTTTAATAAAATTTCCAATGATATCAGCTTTTTGTTTCAGCGATACAGAAGATAATAAACGAATTTGAATTTGGTATTATCTCCGCCTGAGCGTTTAGAAAACTTATTTGAGACCCTCATTTAAAATGTATACTTCACTGATGTTTACTTTAGCCTCAGCGCGAAAACGCGCTAATTATAACGACAGACGGTGGATTGTATTAAGATAAATTGACCCAAATTTTCATTCTGTATAACCAAATAAATAGGCAATTGCTATTTTGAACAGCACATTTTTGATTATTTAACTCTGTATACTAAGTAGGTAGAACGGTTCTCCGCTGGAGCGCTCAAAAATTGTTGCAGCAGTGATGACTGTTAAGAGGGCAATTCTAAACAATTTTCAAGTTTGAATTTTTATTTTTTTTGTATAAAAATTGATCAGTATTTGGGGATAATGATCTACAAATCAAAGTTGCTCTCTGAACCAAGAATTTTAAATGCTACATTTTGCAGAAAAGTTTTGAAATACATAACTAGGCAATAGACCACAAGTTTCCATGGGTCATAAGCTGGTAAACCACGCGGGATGTTGGTAGAACACGAGAATAAACCACGAGCCGCAGGCAAGTGGTTTACGAATTCTTTGAGTGTTCTACCAACATCGCAAGTGGTTTATCAGCCTATAACTCATAGAAAACTTGTGGTCTATTGCTTTTATATAATAATTCAGAAGACGCGCGATTTTTCCGTCGGTTTACCGGCACAATAATAAAAACCCACAGCTGATTGACCAATCAGAGCGCGCGCATTGATTTGGTTATTATATATGGATATATTCGCGAGATAAATTTATCATTTCAACTGTCTTCAGTTTAAATTCCTTGTGATTAATTTGTTATTGTATTTAAACTATTTCGTTGAACCATTTCCTAAAAACTCACCAAATAACAAATCAAGTAAAAGAACACATCAAACTGATAGTGAAATTAAGAACACGTTCATGGTCTACGTTTATCTCAGAGAAGACATATACACTGAAGTTAAAGTGCCACCATGATGAAACTCTCGATATCCGCTTTATCACATTTTCGCACACAATAGGTCTTTCCCAGATACCGTCTTGCAAATTTCAATCTATTACGAACATAAGACCTCGCGGTTTTGGACCTTTATTTCCGAGAATTTACGGCCACTATAATTTTCCTTTTTCCAAGCGTTGAGAATTTGAGAAAATGATGTCATTTTCTCAAAAATGTCGAAAGGTTGAAATTATAAGAACAATTAATGTAGAAAATTGCACGAATACATAAGTCAGAGTTTTGGTCATTCTTTATGCAAATTAATATACTAATTGTCCTCATAATTTCAACCCGTGTGGTATTTTAAAGAAAACACGTCATTTTCTCCAATTCTCACCAAAACTTGGAACAAAGAAAATTAATGGCGGCCGTGAATTATCCGAAATAAAGGTCCAAAAAACATTGTTGTAATGTTCGTAATTGATTGAAATTTGCCAAGATAACCAAGAAAGACCTATTGTGTACGAAAATGTAAAAGAAATGGGTTTCGAGAATTTGATCATAGTAACATTTAATTAATTTTAAGAGTTTACACAAGAATAGTGAGTGGACTGAAACGTCAACGTTTGTTTGCCCTTCAGCAATAAACCCAAATATACATAACTACTTTAAGTAACAAGATTAACGATATGTTTAAAAAAGTAAAAGAATAACGACTAGAAAGTTGGTAGACTTTTAACATTCAAGTCGAATTTTATCCTGCTTAATAAAATTTATTAAAAATTACTTCGCACACATGCGGTGACTCTCGCCCGTCGTGCGGATCCCGAATCCACGGTAACTACTTGCCGAAACTGTCAATCAAAGTTCGCTTGCCTAATAACACGCAACATGTATTGTCTCTGATCACAAAAAGCAAATTAGTTTATCCACCGGCACTCTCTCAAAGTTCGCGTGCCTAATGCCACGCAACATTTATTGTCTCTGATCACAAAAAGCAAATTAGTTTATCCACCGGCACTCTCTCAAAGTTCGCGTGCCTAATGCCACGCAACATTTATTGTCTCTGATCACAAAAAGCAAATTACTTTATCGACTCTCTCACAAATACTGTTCTTTTGTTGTCTACGCTATTCATTATCTCTCTTCTCTCTTGTTTCCTACATCTCCTCTGGGAGAATAGGGCCGTTGACTTGTCTCCTCCAACCCGCTCGGTCTCTTGCAGCAGTAGCAGCTTCGCTCCAGGTGGTGAAACCCATCTTCTGCCTTTCTCCTTCTACTGTTCTTCTCCATGTTACCTTTGGCCGTCCTCTGGTCCTCTTCCCTTCTGGTGCCCAGGTCAAAGCAATGCGTGGATTCTGTTGGTTGTTCATGCGCAACACATGCCCTATCCAGCGCCACCTCCGTCTCCTGATCTGTTCGCTGATGGTACAAGTTCTAGCTCGTCGCCTGACTTCCTCATTTGACACCTTCATCGGCCAGTATATCTTTAGCAACCTCCGTAGACACTTGTGTAGAAATGTGTCCAGTTTTGCTTCATCCCTCTTTGTCATTCTCCAGGTTTCACATCCATAAAGTAGCACTGCTATGACATTGGACTTAAAGATCCTGATCTTGGTGTTTTTGCTCAGTTCTCCACTCCTCCAGATCTTGGCTAGTTTGTTAAATGCCCCTGTAGCTTTCCCTAGACGGTTCTTGATGTCATCCTCGGCCCCTCCATGCTTGGTTATTCTTGCTCCTAGATAGTCAAAGCTGTCCACGTCCTCTACTTCCTGCCCATCTATTAAAACTGCGTTGTTGTTGTTTACGTTGATCCTCATCACTTTGGTTTTCTTGGTGCTAATTTTCAAGCCAGTTCCCTTCCCACTTCTGTTCAGGCAATCAATCTTCCTCTGAATCTGCCCGAATGTACTTGAGATAAGAGCCAAGTCGTCTGCAAAATCTAAGTCTTCTAGCAGTGCTACTTTATGGATGTGAAACCTGGAGAATGACAAAGAGGGATGAAGCAAAACTGGACACATTTCTACACAAGTGTCTACGGAGGTTGCTAAAGATATACTGGCCGATGAAGGTGTCAAATGAGGAAGTCAGGCGACGAGCTAGAACTTGTACCATCAGCGAACAGATCAGGAGACGGAGGTGGCGCTGGATAGGGCATGTGTTGCGCATGAACAACCAACAGAATCCACGCATTGCTTTGACCTGGGCACCAGAAGGGAAGAGGACCAGAGGACGGCCAAAGGTAACATGGAGAAGAACAGTAGAAGGAGAAAGGCAGAAGATGGGTTTCACCACCTGGAGCGAAGCTGCTACTGCTGCAAGAGACCGAGCGGGTTGGAGGAGACAAGTCAACGGCCCTATTCTCCCAGAGGAGATGTAGGAAACAAGAGAGAAGAGAGATAATGAATAGCGTAGACAACAAAAGAACAGTATTTGTGAGAGAGTCGATAAAGTAATTTGCTTTTTGTGATCAGAGACAATAAATGTTGCGTGGCATTAGGCACGCGAACTTTGAGAGAGTGCCGGTGGATAAACTAATTTGCTTTTTGTGATCAGAGACAATAAATGTTGCGTGGCATTAGGCACGCGAACTTTGAGAGAGTGCCGGTGGATAAACTAATTTGCTTTTTGTGATCAGAGACAATACATGTTGCGTGTTATTAGGCAAGCGAACTTTGATTGACAGTTTCGGCAAGTAGTTACCGTGGATTCGGGATCCGCACGACGGGCGAGAGTCACCGCATGTGTGCGAAGTAATTTTTAATAAATTTTATTAAGCAGGATAAAATTCGACTTGAATGTTAAAAGTCTACCAACTTTCTAGTCGTTATTCTTTTACTTTTTTAAACATATCGTTAATCTTGTTACTTAAAGTAGTTATGTATATTTGGGTTTATTGCTGAAGGGCAAACAAACGTTGACGTTTCAGTCCACTCACTATTCTTGTGTAAACTCTTAAAATTAATTAAATGTTACTATGATCAAATTCTCGAAACCCATTTCTTTTACATTTTCGTACACAATAGGTCTTTCTTGGTTATCTTGGCAAATTTCAATCAATTACGAACATTACAACAATGTTTTTTGGACCTTTATTTCGGATAATTCACGGCCGCCATTAATTTTCTTTGTTCCAAGTTTTGGTGAGAATTGGAGAAAATGACGTGTTTTCTTTAAAATACCACACGGGTTGAAATTATGAGGACAATTAGTATATTAATTTGCATAAAGAATGACCAAAACTCTGACTTATGTATTCGTGCAATTTTCTACATTAATTGTTCTTATAATTTCAACCTTTCGACATTTTTGAGAAAATGACATCATTTTCTCAAATTCTCAACGCTTGGAAAAAGGAAAATTATAGTGGCCGTAAATTCTCGGAAATAAAGGTCCAAAACCGCGAGGTCTTATGTTCGTAATAGATTGAAATTTGCAAGACGGTATCTGGGAAAGACCTATTGTGTGCGAAAATGTGATAAAGCGGATATCGAGAGTTTCATCATGGTGGCACTTTAACTTCAGTGTATATGTCTTCTCTGAGATAAACGTAGACCATGAACGTGTTCTTAATTTCACTATCAGTTTGATGTGTTCTTTTACTTGATTTGTTATTTGGTGAGTTTTTAGGAAATGGTTCAACGAAATAGTTTAAATACAATAACAAATTAATCACAAGGAATTTAAACTGAAGACAGTTGAAATGATAAATTTATCTCGCGAATATATCCATATATAATAACCAAATCAATGCGCGCGCTCTGATTGGTCAATCAGCTGTGGGTTTTTATTATTGTGCCGGTAAACCGACGGAAAAATCGCGCGTCTTCTGAATTATTATATAAAAGCAATAGACCACAAGTTTTCTATGAGTTATAGGCTGATAAACCACTTGCGATGTTGGTAGAACACTCAAAGAATTCGTAAACCACTTGCCTGCGGCTCGTGGTTTATTCTCGTGTTCTACCAACATCCCGCGTGGTTTACCAGCTTATGACCCATGGAAACTTGTGGTCTATTGCCTAGTTATGTATTTCAAAACTTTTCTGCAAAATGTAGCATTTAAAATTCTTGGTTCAGAGAGCAACTTTGATTTGTAGATCATTATCCCCAAATACTGATCAATTTTTATACAAAAAAAATAAAAATTCAAACTTGAAAATTGTTTAGAATTGCCCTCTTAACAGTCATCACTGCTGCAACAATTTTTGAGCGCTCCAGCGGAGAACCGTTCTACCTACTTAGTATACAGAGTTAAATAATCAAAAATGTGCTGTTCAAAATAGCAATTGCCTATTTATTTGGTTATACAGAATGAAAATTTGGGTCAATTTATCTTAATACAATCCACCGTCTGTCGTTATAATTAGCGCGTTTTCGCGCTGAGGCTAAAGTAAACATCAGTGAAGTATACATTTTAAATGAGGGTCTCAAATAAGTTTTCTAAACGCTCAGGCGGAGATAATACCAAATTCAAATTCGTTTATTATCTTCTGTATCGCTGAAACAAAAAGCTGATATCATTGGAAATTTTATTAAAGGGATATACCAAGAAATGTACTAGCCAGTGATTGAGAGAAATAAAATTCTTATTTCTGAGAGAAATTGAGATGTATTGATACTTTACTGGGTAGTTTTTTCTTAATAGCCTCCGAAAACGGGCACTGGGTTGAAATTTTTACTTACATTAAAAGCTGAACTGAATTGCATATGCATGGTAATTTAAACTCTGTCCTCCTTATCACATATGATAACAACTGAGATACTATAATTATTCCAAACAAGTTTCTCTCATCTCTATTCGAAGAACGGCAAATGTTTTTGAAGGCAAATTAACACGTATGCATGTGTTTATACATAATCTTCAAGGCCGCTAACCCCAATTACTATTCACAGTTCTTTAAAATTCGTACTCTGAGAAAATGTGAGGTTCTTCTTTAAATAAAATTGTTATAACAGAAACAAAAAGAAAGACAATGTAACCTACCTTGCGTGGCTTGTGCTCAAGTGATGTACTGAACTGACTTAGCTTGTAGCTATAGCTAGAGCCCAGGTTAGACCGCGCTAACCGGAAGCTTATTAATAGCCCATTTGACAAACCCTGTACAACCCTTGTGTTTATACGTAGATGAGCGTAGATGTCATCAGACCGTGGCTTGAAAATGAATCAAAAGCGTACCATAGAAAATCGTGACAAGGACTACTTTGATGAAAAGCTAATGAATTTTTAACAATTGTTCACACATATCATGGTTTCAATTTATGATAATCTCTTTTCTGCTGTCTGATTACAAACCACACAAGACACTCAAAGCTGGATCAGTCATGCTACCACAAAGAAAAATAACGATTCCCAAGTTCCACTGTAAATACATTTTTCACTCAAAGTAAGACAAGATTAATTACTGACCAAAAAATATTGTAGTCAGTATTCCAGTCGCCTTTTTGAGATCGTCTGGTTAGCTACAAAGTCCCTAGAAGGGATGCGTGACATTGCACACAATGTCCATCGGTGTGAAACAATAGAAAACCAAATATATTTTCGCTCTAACGAGCATATTTTTCAGGGACTTTCTTTCTTTCTCTAAATAGCGATTGGTTCTGTATTACGTCAAGAGATGGTAATACCTTGCCACGCACAATTTTTTTTTCATTTAAAACTATTAATTTCCTCCGATCGATCGCATCGCTCTTAGTTTTGTAACAAAAGGCAAAATGTCTTACCGCTAGGACCCTTTCCGTGAATTTTATTTTATGCGAGCTTTTTTTACAAAAACGTTCTGTTTGGAGGTAGCGTTGCCTCAGTGAATTGTTACCTCGAGCTTTCGTGTTGTAAGAATTTTCTGTTTTGTCATTCATATCAAACTGTTAAATATATATGGAAATTTCAAACCCTAGCTGCCTCCGGAATTCTTCCTTAAGCGATGACCGTTGCCAGGGAGTGAAACTTAATGCATTTATAAACTGGGCAATGAGCAGAGTTAAACAGGAACGAAAAGTGTATCAAAAATGCATGTTACTCCCTCAAAAAATGACATACTATTATAATGGGGCACCCAAAGACTGTGGTCTCTCAGATGCTTTTAATGAAACACTCTTTGGACTGTCTGGAGCTCTGCAATTAATTTATTTTTATACTCTGAGAGCAGTTGGTTCTCCTATATACGCCGAACCTACAATTTTAGGCTGTGCTATATGTTTTTCTGTTCGCCTACTCTAGAGTAACTTGAGTGTTCTCAAATTTATTAATTTTTGTCCATTCCCGAAAACCTTAGGCCGGAGTCTTATTGCCTTTGGGAAGCCATAGGTTACCTTTTTTCGGTGCCTAAAATGACTGGAATTTTATCAATCCGAAAACAGCGTCCACGCAAGTTTTCTTCATTCTTTAGGGAAGAAACGTTGCCCCATGAAGTGTTTACTACCTTAAGGGCCCACTGACGGATTTTCGCGCCTTGCTAAGGAAGAGAAATGTCACTTCCGGTGACTGACGTCATGATATCGTGAGCTGACCAGAAAACCCACTCGCTGACCTGGAAAATTTGATAACAATCTCCTAATTGTTTCAATTATAGTTGTTTTTAAAACTTTAAAAAGAACAAAACCAAACCAAAAAAAACATTAAAAGACAAAACATTACAAAAACATGGGTTGATTTAATGTCGGGAAGGAGAGTAGGGAAGAGAACGTTTAGCTGGAAATATCGGAAAACAACAGAGATAATCAGCAAAGCTAAGGTATCGCTTTCTTTGACCAACAGTTCAACCCGAATAACGATTTTGATTTTGTTGTTTTCCCAGTATAAAATTTCACTTAATTGCTGAAGAAACACAAATGATGTTAGTAGCCCTATAGCGTTGGCGAAAACTGTTGCAGCATCTCAGCACAAAAGATGGCGAAAAAATATTTTGTCAAGTTTTTGACACCGACTCGAACATGAAAGTGCACGCGCTCCATTATGCAAATAAGCTACTTGTACGCGTCAGATTTTCCTTTCAAAATTAAAACTTCTACAAACTCGACACAGAGGTAGCAAGAATAAGAAACTATCGAAAGCAGAAATTGGTTATGATTAAGCATTGTTCTGAGAAACTCACAAATTAACTCGATACCAGAGAGAAGAGTTTTCTTGCATAAAGTTTATTCATAACTCAAAAGCTTACGATCGTAGTAGTACGAAAGCCGAGGAGGGACTTCCGACTTCCGACTTGCGAAATAACAAAATTGCGACAGGCCTACACGACTCCCGCTGTACGCAAATGTGCAGTGTTCTGATCTTTGCCTTTAGAAGTTGCTATTGTTTAGGCTCATTTATATTGCAAGATTTGTTTCAAGTCTCTAAGTATTTGCTTCCGAGGGACAAAATACGAAAACTCTCCGTGAACGTTTTTCTTTCTTGCATTATATTCTTTGGCGCCGGGCCCGCCTGTTATTAGAACTGTTTGCAAGCGGTGGGTAGATTCTTATCACGAATATCGCATTATTTGTCCTCTTACGTTTTTCTCCTGAGACTTCGTAGCTTTACCTCTAGAAAGCTATACATTTCTCTAGAGACACTCTTATGTTTCTTGCAGCTATCTGATCGAGCCTATCTTTCTCGAGCTCGATGTACAGATTTATTCCTCCTTTTGGTCGTTCTAGCACCACATGATTCAAATGTAGTTTCTTAACGCGCAAGTCTATCGACTGTTTAGCGTATTGTATATGCCACTGTTCGGCTTAGTTCAGGCAAGACCATGGTTTCGATCTTCCATGTGGATCTCATCAGTTGCCGGTATTTCTAAAATTCTTTGTTCGTCTGAAGTTGTTAACGCAACCCGTACATAAGTGAGAATGTAAGACATTCTGCGGCTTGGCACAAACTTCTCGTGGTGTGTACCCTTGTGACAGATCGAAAATGCCTGGTTTCTATTGGCTATAATAGCTAGCCAGTGGCGTGATGTACTTTTCGAACCTTACTGTTTTGAAGCTCGACCTCGTTATTTTGTGTTTCTTTGACGGCATTTTTCGGGATTTCTGATGCACTCAATGCTTGATGTGCAGTATGGAGCTATTTTGATAAAAACGCACACGTTCGTTTTGCAAACCCGCTCTTTAAATAGGGGTTGATGCTCTAGGTTGAGTGCGTGAATCTCTTATTTTGTGCTCCTTGGCATTTGTTGAGTGCTGGTATGTACAGCCTTCACGACTCCCATTGTTCGTGAACATGTGCGTTTTTATCAAAATAGCTCCATACTGCACATCAAGCATTGAGTGTATCAGAAATCCCGAAAAATGCCGTCAAAGAAACACAAAATAACGAGGTCGAGCTTCAAAACAGTAAGGATCGAAAAGTACATCACGCCACTGGCTAGCTATTATAGCCAATAGAAACCAGGCATTTTCGATCTGTCACAAGGGTACACACCACGAGAAGTTTGTGCCAAGCCGCAGAATGTCTTACATTCTCACTTATGTACGGGTTGCGTTAACAACTTCAGACGTACAAAGAATTTTAGAAATACCGGCAACTGATGAGATCCACATGGAGGATCGAAACCATGGTCTTGCCTAAACTAAGCCGAACAGTGGCATATACAATACGCTAAACAGTCGATAGACTTGCGCGTTAAGAAACTACATTTGAATCATGTGGTGCTAGAACGACCAAAAGGAGGAATAAATCTGTACATCGAGCTCGAGAAAGATAGGCTCGATCAGATAGCTGCAAGAAACATAAGAGTGTCTCTAGAGAAATGTATAGCTTTCTAGAGGTAAAGCTACGAAGTCTCAGGAGAAAAACGTAAGAGGACAAATAATGCGATATCCGTGATAAGAATCTACCCACTGCTTGCAAACAGTTCTAATAACAGCCGGGCCCGGCGCCAAAGAATATAATGCAAGTAAGAAAAACGTTCACGGAGAGTTTTCGTATTTTGTCCCTCGGAAGCAAATGCTTAGAGACTTGAAACAAATCTTGCAATATAAATGAGCCTAAGCAATAGCAACTTCTAAAGGCAAAGATCAGAACACACATTTGCGTACAGCGGGAGTCGTGTAGGCCTGTCACAATTTTGTTATTTCGGAAGTCGGAAGTCGGAAGTCGGAGGTCGGAAGTCCCTCCTCAGCTTTCGTAAGCGCGAGATCTTACTCATTCACAGCGCGAAATTTTAAGTCGTGTTTTCATCCCTGAAATCAAAAACTCACCTTTTCCCATTGCCTCAGAACAAAAAATGCAGCAAAAAAAGGTTCCTGATTTACATAGAAGGGAGTTTCGTGTAATTTCTTTCGAATAAATAAAATCTCCTTGTTTTAGTAGACCCCAGTCTACTGCATCACATCGAACGTGTTCACATCGTGCTTTCTATTGTTAAATCAACTGCGCATGTGTAAAGGAACGGACTTCCGATTTGACAAAAACGCTAAATTTCCGGCGGTCTTTAATTTGAATTAATATTTTTTTATGTGACAAAGTTCACCCCAAAATACAAAATATAGCTAAGCATTGGTTTTCTTCAAAACATTTTGTTTAAAAATGTTATGGGTATTTCAATATCGTTTATCTCTTTAAAAAGAACATTTTTCAAAATGAAAAGAAACCCATGCTTAGCAGGATACAAAAATCGTCCTATAACGCCATGCAATTGCTGTTTTCATTTGTTATTTTGACAGACGTGTTAAACTTGTGATTTTCTTCACACCTATTAGCTTAACTTTCTCTTAAGGTGTTGTATCATATGCCTTGGCAACCTTGTTCCCAGGGTCTCTCAGGGCGGTTAGACGAGAGACCCTGGGAACGAGGTTGATGCCTTGATAGTACGGAAATTTCTCAATGGGAAGTACCCGATTTTTTTTTCGAAATTGACTTTTTACATGAATCGGTAAAACATTTAAACATTTAATGAAAAATGCACATACACTGTACTCAAACAGTCTCTAATGTCTTGTAATTACAGAAAGTTAGAACTGATTTATTGTTCACTCACGAACAGTCAACAGTTTTCATGCAAAACATGAAAGATTCAATCAGGAGTAACTATCGAGAGACTTGCACCGTTCGTCTTAGTTTAAAACAGAGTGATACTCTAAATAAATACTTTGCCGATAGCTTATTTAATATTTTTATGGCCATTGAAAGTTATTACATGGGTTAGATTAGCGTTGGTGCATGGGGTAAGTCTGTAGTTACGGCACGCTAATGAGTTACTCTTTAATTCACCTCCCGTACGCGAACACGTAGCAGCTTGACATTTTGAGTAGTCGCATACTGGGGGCTCGGTTGTATTCGAACGAAATTCCACAAGACCTCGTGAAAATTTCGTCAGAACGCTTTACAAAGCTAAGAGAAATTTCGCGAAATTTCGCATCCGTAGAAACAATAGGCATTCGATTTTTGGACGAAAATTCGGAAAGATAAGGATATCGAATGGTCTTTGCGAGCATTTGCGAGCATGCGAGCAGTGCGTTTATTTTTGCGAGCACGAGCAGTTATCAACTTTCTCACCTGAGCAGTGCGCACTTCGTAAAATTTCCGCCAGCTGGAATCTCCCTTTATTAAAACGTTGTTTTAGTTTGCGCCAAGTTATCTGGCTGACACTTTCAAAACAGGACAACAGGCGCAAAGCTAAGCAGCATGATAAGGCCTTATCGCGGTGCAACCTTTCCCAGTACTCACAGTAGCTCACAACCAACTTCAACTCCAACTTCAACTGATCTGAACCACGAATAATGAACATTATTATACATCAGACTCACTATGAAAATCTGATTGGTCGAGAGCATTCAATCAATTCACAATAGCTTGTGAATTTGACATGATAAATGCAATATCTGCTGCAGATATTGCATTTATCATGTCAAGTTCAACGTCTGCCTGGTTACTAAGCCCCTTGGAGTGTTCTCCTCAGAAACAAAATGGCTGAACGCTTCGCTTCTGTTTCTGAGGATGAATTATGTGAAAAATGTACAATAAAATAATTATTGAATTCGGTTTTCGCATGATATCATGCTCAACCTCATCCAATAATTGTTTACTATCGACAGGCATGTGTGAGCACACGAGACAACTGACCTTGGAAAACTGCCCCGCATGATTAGACATCCTCTTACCGACACTAGCCAAAACAATTGTCACGCGACTTTCAGTAGCAAAGTACAAAGTCTTGAATACCTAACAACGAAATTAAAGTTTAGAGAACAAAAAAAACAAAACAGGATGTTCCTTGGGAGATCCAGAACAAGGCAAGCAGACGAACCTGAATATGACCACCGATGGAAACTATTGTGTAGAGCCAAGAGCTCTCAAATAAACTAAGAAAAACAAATTGAAGTTAAACACGCACAATGCGGGCTGTCGGCCCTTAAATCACAAGACTCTCACAGTAAGTTACATAACGATAAGCAACGGACTATCATGCACTGAAATAACTCGATTCTGTAAGCAATATTGAGAAATCTTCGACTCATACGGTGAGTAGTTCCACTTGATTGCTACTAACACTAGTAAACAAGAGAGAAAAATTCCAGAGGCATTCGATTCGATACCGTTGGAACCGCCTTGGTGAAGGGTCGGAGATGTTGGCCGCCTCGCTTAGCTGTGAATTGCAGAATTTGGTATCTTTTACAAAGTGTTCGGGAGGAAGCTAAAGTAATAGTTTTAACAGTCAAGGTAGCCGTCTGAACGGCACGCAAAGAAATTGAAAAAATACATTTCTGTTATTAAATTGATTACTCATGGCTTTCATGCTTGACGTGGAGTAATCCTTCACGCTTCTGGATTTCAAATTTGGTCACCCAGCCTGAAACGTGACCGGTTTCATCCTCGGGTAATCCGAGACCATGGCAACTTTTGCAACCACCCCCAGGGGCGGTTGACAAGCTCAAGCGCAGATCCCTGTTGCATGCCCATTGGCTCAGCAGTGGCAGAGACTTCCCATACCTCAGCCTAATGTGATGACGTAATGAGTATGCTGTGAGGATATGACTCGCTGTAATACTGTTTGCAGGTTCTGTACATGTGGATCGATGGCGCATGACAAAAACTATCGATTTTTAAATTATTAAAATAGTTCATTTTTCACAGGTCAAATGTGTAGAGCTTGAACCACGCCGAAATTGCTCTCTTTTATAGAGTTTAGTTCAAAGTTTCGGACAAATAGCCCCACCCAGACCTGCCCTTTGGAAAAAAAAATTGAAATTCTACGAAGTGAGGGCATTACTCCATGCCATCATCGCCGTAGGAACTGGTACTCAGTTTGCTTAAAAGAAAAGCAAGTTCCTGTTGACGCAGTCATAAAGTTTCTCTTCACAGAGGATTTTTCCAAGAATATCAGAGGCGGTACCCGGCACTACAGAACTGTTAGCTTTAATAATTTTTCGCGTCAGCAATTGCATCCGCTATCAGCACTATTGTTTTAATACCAACAGAAGTAACGTTACTCTGTTTAAAGAAGACGGGCTCGAAATGTATTTGGAAAGTTTCAACTTTTTGTGTACTCATTTCTGAAACTCAACCCAAATGTTAGGTTCGCGTGCAACCGTAACGATTACTGTGAGTATGGGACTCAACGGGCAAGTTGCAAAATGGGTGAGTCACCGGCCGACCAATTTACAGTGTGACTTTTCATCGGCGGGCCCTTTCTTTGACTATCTGCCGGAATCGACATGGATGAGAAAAAGTCGTTCGCACAGCAAAACTTTATACCTTTGTCTAACTCTTTCCTACCTTACTAGCGGTTTTACTAGTTAAATTATACTGCTGAATTATTATGTCCGAGGTTGACTTAATTCTTCTTTATTAGTAACGACCTCCGTTGATTCAACTGTATCATTGGAAGTAGTCGACTCCTTTCAGAATTCTTATAAAAACCATAAGCTATCCCTAAACAAAAAAAAGTATCTTGTTTTTCATCGCTTGACAAAAAGGAAGGGAAGAGGCGCAAGACACAGCTGAATTTAATAATTCAGGGATGCCCTTACGCGGAAGATGATACTTCTTTCGGTAACCTTCTCGAAGCTCCCAAATTCTAATTTCGGGCCCGTTAAGTTACCGGGTCTTTCGAGAAACGGGCCCCTAAGCTCATAGCATTTTTATCCCACGAACTGGGAGGTAACGCTACGAAACTATTGCTATAGGCAATAATGTTCTCGCACTTTCGTAGCTTTCGCGAAAAGTTTTGCTCCACTAACATAGTCTGGGGTTATTTAAAAAGCTGGAGACGTCATCTCTCCAAATTCGTCAGCAGGAAGTTTAAAACGCTCAAATTGATAAGGGGTGTAAAAAAAATTGGAATGCTCTTGATATTTAGGAATAACTTAGTTTTTCATTCACAAAGAAACAAAGTAAAAGTTACAGGTGTATCTTGATTGTGAAGAAATATTTCTCCCAAGAGAGTGCAACTAGGGTTTAATTATCAACTCAGCAGGCGTTATTTTGATTGGTTAAGATTACGCGCCATTGTCTCACGCAACGTTTTGATTGGTCAAAAAACCACAATATTTTCCATGAGAAATTGACGTTGCTTTGCAAATTTCTTGTGCAAAGTGAGCGAACTCAAAGGCGCTTTGTGGGAAATGCCGGTCGAAAATCTTGTTGTTTAGCTTGGTTTTAAGCTGGCAGTTTGTTAAGGTAGTGGGTAGATGTCGTTGATAAACTTGTGGTAAGTTGTACTTGTTATTATACGTTCTTCTGTTAACCATAACAGGCTAATTTGGAGATCATTTGCGGAAGGTTTTGCGGGTGACCATGTTTATTCCTCTCGCTACATGTTCTGATATTCTCGCTGGAGGCGTTCAAATTCTTTCGATTACAGCAGTCTTCTTAGGTAACGGGAATAGAATCATTATGATCTCCGTTAGATTCCCTTAACGTTAATACCTGGTTTCATTTCAAGACAGCTCGAACAGAATTAAGTTTGAATCTATTGGGCTCAAAAAAACCACAACAATTAGTCGAGATGTCACACAGAAAGCTACAGTTTTATAGTTAAGCTTTTTATTCTGCCACAGTTCGACTTACGAAGGTCAATAAATACGTGTTTAGAGGTGAAATCATTTTAAATTTACAAAGCAAAGCAACAGAACGTAAAGGAGATGCGAGGTCATTTCCTGTGTTTTTTGACGTATTTCCTTTTAATCGTGAAGCTTCGTGTAGTCTGCTCATGACTGCAAAGATTTTTTTCACAACAGTCTTAATCATAGCTGAGTATAACTAACGGAGAACCTAAGTTTCCCTTGAAAAGTTGAAAACTTCATTTACAGTAATTCTTCGCCTCCTTGCCAGGAAAAGAAGATCTTTATTTGAGTTGTCGGTGTCGGTGTGTCGTTCAGGTTTGTTTAGCTGGTTGAGAATACTATGAAGATCGGGAAAACCAGTGACCGATTCTTTGCGTTTCTGCTTCTATCCAGCGTTACTAATTCCAAAGCAAAATCATCGCTATAATTTTATAAATTTACATCCTAAAAGCCTTAAGTTCCTCGAATATTTATGTTGCGAAGCACTTGAAAGATCCTGTCAGCTGGAATCCATGTAGCAGTGAAGCAGCTGAGTGAAGTTTAGTCATTTTATGTGTGATTATTGTCAACAGGTATTTGGTTCCCTGGCCATGGAAAAGAAAAACCTAAGTTTTTACTAAATCCAGGATGCCTGTAGAGGACAAACGGGACAAGGGTCAAACATCTGGAGTATACAGGTACATAAAAATAAATTTGCTTTGTAGCCAGCATTGTGAAACATAATTTTACGTGACTAGTTGTATCTTCGATTTCGCGGACTGGGTTTCCCGGCCGCATCGATCGATCAGCCTTCCCGCAAACCGCGGGTTATTTTTTTGCAACCTGATTGCCCATGTCGACGCTGTTACGACGTTGGTAATTTTATTTTGGGAGTAAACTATCTTGTGTCGAGATCTCTAAAGGACAGAAATTATCGTAAATGTATATTAGACAATGCCTAAGTATACAACTTATTTTGCCCGAAGGCTGACCCCTTTAACTTAAGGACGTGCCGGTTTGCGTGCGATATTTCGTTAATTTATCATGATCAGAAAAACCAGTTTGAGGTTTGATTACAAGAAAATGTTTTGCTATAATTCAATCGTAGCCGAAGCTATAAGTCCTGCCAAGCGATTTAACCTGATGCATAATTATATATTGAGTATGAATACGTGAAGTTAGTTATCGATTAAACCAGAGTTTTGTCATAAACAAAACTAAGTGGTCACTAATCATATCGAACAGACTGGCCTCACTTATCTTCTCTGTGGCTGAAATTCGAATCAAGAATATTTTGACAGTAGAATTATGTTTGCTATAATTCTTGCCGTTCAGGTATCTTATGTTTGCACGTACATTTGTAAAATTAATTAATCGTGGAAAGCATTGTTCTTTATGACACTTTCAGTATCGAAGCATTGAATTCTTTTAGTGCTAACCGATTTGTTAGTCTATGTAATATTCTCTCAAGCGTAGGCAAAAACAAACTTGCTAACGAGATTTCAATAATAATTATTTTGCATCACGGAAATTTAAAAATGTAAATGAAATGAACCCTGCTTTGTTTGTAAACTTTTATTAGAAAAAGTGTACAAGAAATTTTGTTGTAAAACGATGACCAAAACACTGCGTTTCTCACTTACATGTATGTAATTATGATTCATACTCATCAGTCTTAAAGGAAAGTGAACAACTTTCCTTCAAATTGACATGCTTTCCCAGTGACACAGAAATAGACACGAGTCTTCAATATAGCAGAATGTTTTATGTAAACTATTCACTTAGTTAATAGAGTCTGTTGAAGCAGGAAACCTACATGTAGGACTTCCTTAGCTGGATTGTAATAGATTTCAGATCACTTGGAAATCCTACTGCTTCTGTTATATAGTCACACAATGCAAATAATAAAAGTGTTGTACATGCATGTAATGCTTCCCAGTTTCATTTAATTTAAGTGCCCATATTGTCAATTTTTTTTATTTTCTTATCCAATTCTATA
This sequence comes from Platygyra sinensis, assembly GCA_019787425.1. Taxonomy (NCBI): domain Eukaryota; kingdom Metazoa; phylum Cnidaria; class Anthozoa; order Scleractinia; family Merulinidae; genus Platygyra; species Platygyra sinensis. Next base: position 46,973 of record JAHPZR010005947.1, on the reverse strand, counting down.
TATCACCCAATGAACTTCCTGCGAAAAATAATCCGATTTGGATAAAATGCATTTTTTTTGAAAACGTTCAAATTTGGCACCATTTTGGTCCACCGTTCGCACCAGTCTTCCCTTGGTTTGGAAGGAGTTGTGACATAGATTCAGGAACAGATGACTTCAGACATGACTCATCTCACTTGTTTTACCTCAGTAAATTTAACTTAGTAGTTCATACAAAATGCTGGAAGTTAGCATTTTGTATGGACTACGAAGCTAAATTTACAGACGTTAAACAAGCAAGATGAGCCAAGCCTTAAGTCACGCACTCCTGAATCTACCTCTCAACTCTGAGCATGTCAATCTTGTGATCAGTGGCACTGGTCGACCACAAGAAAATAGAATTTTCAGGTTTTTAAAAATTCATAAAAAAATCACTTTTTATCCAAATCGAAAATTTTTTTCTGCAGAAGTTCATAGATGAAATATAGGATCAGATAGGAAAATAAAAATTTTGACGTTATGGGCACTTTAACAGGAAATGGTGTGAGGAAGAGGAGAGACAACTGTATTCACATTTATTTAATAAATTCTCCTTTGTATAGGTAATCATATGGTTTCGAGCTCAATTTGGAATTAATCTGCATGAGTAAGTTTTTCAAAAGGCTGAAATTGCACGTGCAATCATTCAGCTTTTCGAAAAACCCACAAGTGCAAATTAATTTCAAATCGAACGAGAAAAACCGTATGATTACTTATCTTAATAATACAAACATGAAAAAATTTGCACGGAAAAAGTGCTGGAAGATGTTTCTTGAAGCCATCTTTTTTACATTATAGGAAACTTTTTTCAGAGTTTCTGTACAAAATTTTTGTCATTGCTTTACATGTGATCATTAGCCTACAAAATTTCTCATTATCTTTCTGCAAATCATAATCGAGAATTATGATGTGTAATTTGCACTGGCGTCACACTTTTTGCACCGGTGCTACACTTTTTGCACTGGTGTTACATTTGAACTGCACTACTCTCAGCCAATCAGAATCTAGTAATTTTTTCATGTGTATTATTAGACTTATGATAGTCATCATGGAAATTCATAGCAAATTTTAATGTTGCATATGTTTGTGATGTTCTCTAGATTTTTGTTTTGTGCTGTTCTAATGTTATTTTCTGGCTTATTCAGTTTTGTACCTTATGAAACATACATGTAGAATTTTAATGTTGTTTCACCATATCAGCTAAATTGTCATGCTACAAAGAATCCTAGAGTCAAGTTTGACATAAGCTGTTGCATCTTATAGGGACAGTGAAGAAAAAGACTTATCTAGATTGTTAGATTTACTGAACACTCCAGCCAGCAAACAACAGGTATTATTTTGTAAAACACAAATATTAACATAATTCTATGAAGGTTTTTGCTTCTCTGAGTGAGAAAGGGACATTTTTTCTGGTTTGTACTTATATTACTAGAACATGTACATCACATTTTATGGGTTGGGTTTTTATAGTCTATATGTAATTATCTTAATGTAGCTTCCGTCCATCTCATGGATACCAGATGAAAACCAGAACACGACATCTAATCCATGGGCTACTCAAGCAAATGGTGTATTGCCACATCAACACCAGTCAACAGAAGCTCTGGCTTTGGAGAAGTTCAGGTAAGAAGCACTCTTTTGAAGTACAATGTGTCTACAGAATACGGGGAGCTTTATAAAGTTGAGGGTGTATCTGGGATGACCTGGACCATGATATTATACAATCTATGATCTTAGAGTGAAGGTCACATGGATAATCAGGGGTTTTCATTATCCTTTTCATTAGGAAGGCAACTGATTTTCACAGGCATGTAAAACCTTTTGAAGTGAACTTCTTTATAAGAAACCTTCCTATAGATGTTCAAACCAGGTGGGCAAAGCCTTCCTCTCAGCTAGTGCATTTACCCTGTCCCCAGCCTTGAACAAAACCACTGAGTTAATTAAGGTGCATCGAA
>JAHPZR010005947.1:0-42500 GCA_019787425.1 Platygyra sinensis | reverse complement strand
ATGATTACTGCAAAGAGCACTTACAGTACATGATATTGTATTATTATTAATATTACATGTAAATATTGGTGACCAATTTTGGGGGATTTTCTACTGACAACCTTTTTGCCCACAAAATAGAGGGTGATCATTACCTGGTAAACAAATGTAATGTCGCATTCCTTATTAACATGTAGCTCTGGCTATGCAAGAACAGTATTCTAGACAAGATTGAAGTAATTTCCTGTTTTTTGACTGTTTGAATTGTTGAATCAACAAACTTATTTCCTTGTCCAATTATAGGTTGAGTTTTTTAATCTTGGTGGAGTCAAAGTTCTATCAGAGGTAAGAGCAAAATTACAGATAGGCCTGCTTATAATCTCACAAACTGCTGGGGTGCATGACATGCACAGTAATGGTTACACTAGTGGTTCTGGATCAAGTGATCTGGCTTCAAGCACTGGCCATGTTCATTGTGTTTTGGTCTTGGGCAAGACACTACTGTCACAGTGTCGCTCTCCACCCAGTGAAAAGTAGAAATACATTGTTGCAAGTTCATTGTTTAAAGTGGCAGGTAGTTCGTAGTCTAAACAGAACGCAGGGATGACGGAACAACAACAAGGTTATTTATTCCACACGAACGCAGTAATTCCGCACAAGACTTCACAACAAGCACACGCTAGGCTTGTAAACTATACTTCGACTTCTGTCACTCTTGTATAAACACACGGCCTCTGCCTAATATCCACGTAACCTCTCTGTTACACTTGAACAAACACGACCTCTGTCGACACTTTGCACGTGACCTTCGTCACGCTATTGACTCACGAGATAATTCTCTCTAAACACTCCTGGGAAAAAACCATCTAAAAACTACACCGATCCGCTTATATACTTTACAGCATAAGGTTGTAGAACTTTCCATCTCTGCTAAATAAAGTAACATTACAATGTAAAACTATTTACAGCAGCAAATGTAAACGACTAAAATAAATTGCTTAATCACTGTGACACGAGACTAATTAAAATATGCACGAAGCTTCTAGATGAAATTAGCATATACGCAAACCTTCCAAGTCACGCAATAATTTTTCGTAACATGGGCCATTGCAGAAACATGAGAGGACTGGGAAAGAGTATGGCTGTTTTCCATTTGTTTGGAAAACTAAGATGTTCAAATGAAAGATCAACTAAATTTGATCGTCTTTACCACGAATAGAAGTATCTGGAGGAGTAAAATGGCAAAATGGTAGCTCTTCAAATGTCACCCAAAATAGAGAGTTTGTATGGATTGGGTAGACAGGCCAAAAAATTATAAGGGTTTGTATGGAATTTTGCAACTTTTGCGAGGCTCCCATTTGGACAATGTTTTGCTGAAAACTCTTTAACTTGGTTGGGTAGCTTTTCATTCATGAACATTTACATGTAAGCTGAGATGTTTAGATTTTCAATCTAATCAATATAAGAAACTCACCCCAGTGCTCTCACATTTCTGCAATGGGCTATACATCATACTATATTCAAGTAGGTCTCTGGGCTTGAACGGAGACTTTCCCACCTATTTTAGATAAAATATAATATTATTGGAAATGAGCAGTTGGCTGGTTGGTTGCCCAATCATGCATCTACTTTTAATAATACTATTATTGTTCATGAAGAACAAAAAGTGGCTGCCAAAGACATGAACAGGCCCCAATTGTTCGAAAGCTGGGTAACACTATCCATGGGATAAATCAATATTCAGTGCGTAAGTGTTGACAAAACAAACCATACTATCCACTGGATAATGAGTTATCTGATAGGTAGCATTATCTACCTTTCAAACAACCCAGGCCTGATCATTTGCATTTGGGGCCAGGATCATAATTGTGTTGTGTTCTTGGACTAGGCACTTTACTCTCACAGTCCCTCTCTGCACCCAGGTGTACACATGAGTACCAGAGAATTTATTAATCTCATCAAGGGGGGAATAGAAGTACATTACACCCCTACATGTACAAGTTATCTCTTTATGCTATAGAAACCAGAGATAAACTCTGTTCTGATGGGCTACTGGGCTTCAACACAGGCTTTACATAGTATTACCTCGTACCAACTTTAAACTTTAAAGTTACCATTGTACACTTCGTCTGATACCTTACTAGTAGACTAAAAGCATGAGATGAAGTACATGACTGTAGATTTGAGTACAACAACCAAATGTACAATGTAATTAATGAATCTGTAAGTAATGATAATTATCATTTTAATATCTGTCTTTACATTTTCTTCTAAATTTACTTTACAATGGTCTGTCTTGCCACTGAAGGTTTAGGCTCGATTTCCCCCGCTGTCTCGTGTCTGGTCTACCCTCCCTGAGAAGAACGGCTGGACGCGTGAGCGTGAAACCATGTCTGTGACGTCAATTCATAATTTAATTCATGTGGTGCTCCTGGTCGCCGGAAACGAATATCTGATTACAACCTGCGGCTCTAAACATTAATTTGTGCATTTGCCATTTTTTTTTTTATTTTGGCCTTTCCAACCTATTTTGTTTTATATTATTGCTGCCGAAGGGCGCTGTATGCACAAATGCTGTATTCTATGGAAGAGTTCATTTTTTGAGTAGAGGAGCGCTGTTCAACTGTGGTTTAGCAAACTGATCATGCATGTCAAGATCTGTCAAAGGTGACGTGTTGGTCTGCATGGTTTCTGCTGCAATTTGTCACATATGTTTTGCTACTCGGTTTGCTTTACCCACGATGTAGCTCATTTAAAAAATAATTTTGTCGGGTTCGTTAAAGACTGTCGCTATCCTTATAAAACGTAATACTTCTATTTGCCTGACTGGTACGTCCCTTGAGATCAACGTTTAGCTTGATCTGACTCTTTGTTGACTTTGTTATCTGACGTTCCGGAACCCAAAGAGTCATACATCGTTGGCTAAAAAATGAACACATCTTGGCTATTGACAAGCCTCTCTAGCATTTTTCGTTGTGAATGTTTAAACTTTCGATATTAAATGTCCCCGAAGTTCTCTCGTGTACCATTTATCAATTCCACATCGTCTGCCATCACAGGCTGCAATCCAAACTGGCGAGATAATTTATGCCTGACAAAAATCTGCAGGTTGTTATCTGATTGGTTAAGACCAACAAAAGAATCCTCACGAGTCCAGCCATGCATTCGGGGGAGGAGGGCAGGCTCATTTCCCAAACAGCGGCTGGTAATCAAGCCTACTGAAGGTTCTGATGTAGTACAAGTAATTTCAACTCTCTGTCAGCCTATCATACATGTAATGGTATGTTTTGCATTCAACAGCGGTTACAGCTACTGACAGAAAGTTATCTTGAGAATGGAGAAGAGCCATTTACTGTTGACATTTTGAAAGAAATGACAAGTAAATACCTTTTCTTTGTGCTTTTGACACAACTTGTATCACTAAACATTTCAAGATTTATGTAAATTGTACTCTGTGACATGGCAAAATCAGTTGCCTTCTCCAATGGTAAAGCCAACTATGTTTACTTTACAGCAATGAACACAGCAGTTCATGTGAGAGGCATGTTGTATCTGTGCCACACTCATTGTAATGTCACATAACTTTGCATTTGTTATTCTTTTCATCAGATATTTGTCAGAAACTGTCTGCAGATGTGAAACAGAGAGAGTGGCTGGTAGCATGTTGTACACACAAGGTATGTGACAATGCCACCCAAGTTGCTGGAACAGTACTTGTATTTTGACAATTAGTGTCTTTCAATAACTATAGATGTTAAATTTTCAATTTCATTGTCATTCATTTTTACAACAAAAACCAACCTAACCCTGAAAAATTGAGATTAAACGAATGGGGTTGAAATTGGCCATTCACAACCCACAGATGTGGCATTTTGAACAAGTTGGAGTGGACTTTAGAGACAATCTGTTATGATAATTGACAGCAGTGTAAAATGCAATTATAACACCTCTGAGCTCCTACTATGATTATAAACAAGTGTTCAGGATGCATTACAAAACATGAACATGTAGTTAAAGAGGTGCAGCTGGCTTCACAACATACTTCAGGGCTCGAGACTAACTTTTCAGCTTGCTAGCCCAGTGGCTAGTGACAGGTTTGATTCACTAGCCAAAACAAATTTTTCACTAGCCAGACATTCAAATATCCATTATCGCATCAAGTCAAGTAAATGCTAGCCTGTATAACTTGCAGTATGGACCCTTGATTCTCAAAAAGTCACCGTCAAAACCTCGGAACTGGTGCCGCCGAAAAACATTCTTTTCTTTCAAATTACCGATTCATGATTTTCACGAACAAAATAATTAGTTTGGACACCTTAGGTGCGTTCCATTCGACCAGAAATTCTGGTTTAAATTTGCACCAGGCCGGACTGATCTCGTTTTGTTCTCGCTTGAGCACATTTCCCACCAAGAATAACTCGACAAAATGCTGAAGGATCGCGATAAAGTGACTGTCTTAAGTGACGTAAGCTGCTTCTTGTAGATAAGTTTAACGCACATTAAGAATTCAACTCTTCCTTGATATTTATGAGAGAAACTTACGAACTTTTCTCGTGGGAGATTATGCAAACCGGACGAGCTGACCCACAGGAAATTCGGAACGACCAGTCCACAGTTTTCCAGGAAATCAAATCCTAACGTTTTCGTGGAGAATAGGCGATCAAGAACAGGCTCGAACTATGGCAGATCATCTTGCATCCAGTGTAGTGTCGAGTCGAAAGACTTGCCACCATCTTGTAGCTTTTCACGACTAAAGGAACTAGGGCTGATTCATACTGGGGTAGAAATGCCAAATGGAACAGGAAATTTCAGGAATTTCCAAATTTCCAGAAAAAAGGACAACCTCGAGAGGTGGACCAAAATTTTTGAAACGAATTTCCGGAAACTTTCTGTTCCATTCGATTTGAACCGAATTTCAAGAAGTTTTGGTCGAACAGAACGCGTCCCTTATAGATAGGCAATAAGCCCAGGCAATATTAGGGACCTTACGCAACAGGACGGCTGTAAGACTCAGGACGGCAGAATGACGTATAGAAATGTCGCACAAGACCGGGAATGCACAGTCTCGCGCCACATTTTTCCGTCATCCTGCTGTCCTGAGTCTTACTGCCGTCCTGTTGCGTAAGCTCCCTAATGTTACAATGGTGAGCAACTTCCAAAACAATGCAACTCGTGCCAGTTCACCTGGACCTGCCTTTGTTTTGGAGGTCCCACTGCGCAACTTGCTCATGAGCATATGTGGTTTTGACCGCATAGTGTAAAGAGCCCGTTATTATAGGCGTCGCATAACGACAAAAACTGAAGTTTTCGCTTCTGTGAGAAATTCTCACAGAACGTCGCAACTCGCCGTCGCAAAACATTCCTTTCTTTCAAAATGCCGATTCAAGATTTTTCGTGAACACAATAATTTGTTCTATCTTAACTTTATTTACAAGTTGCAAACATAGGCATCATTCAAATTTTCGAACTGTGATGTTTTTTCAAAGAGTATGAAACCTCCAGTTGCTATGCGCGACTTTAGAGTTCCGCATGATTCCACTCATGGCTAATAATTAGAGGCAAGAAGTTTATTTGTTGTTCATTGCTTTTAACTTAGGGAAAAAATCAATTAAACAAAAAAGTCAATCCTTCTTTTGCATTTAGTCATCAGGGCCATATATAGCGGGGGGCAGGGGGGGCAGTTGCCCCCGCCAGGAAAACTAATAGGGGTGAAAACAAAACGTCCGACTAGAAACCCTGTCTGTATACGGGAGATCCCTGTGAAGGTTTGTGGAGTTTGCCCCCGCAGACAAAAAATCCTAGGTACAGCCCTGGTAATTTAAAGTTCTTGTTTCAGTTTGGGCCAGTAAACTGTATATGATATTTATTACAACCAATGTTTTCAATTCTGCACGCTTTGACTCAATTTCGTTTTGTGAAAAATTTGAAATCAACTTTTATTTGGTTTCCTTTGAGCCTCCAGTGCTCACAAATTTTCACTAGCCAAATTGGCCAGTGAAGCACAAAATCCACTAGCCAAAATGGACTTTTTACTAGTCTGTGGCTAGTTGGCTACCGTTAGTCTCAAGCCCTGTACTTCACTTGTCAAAAGCAACAAGTTGTCTGTGGTCTCTATGGAGTCCAAGAGCTATAAGTCTAAATAATTTCATTTATAATATAGATAGGACCCTGCATGCGCTCTGATTGGTCAAAAACCCATGTTTTATCAGAGTATACAACATAGAAAAAGCATGTTTTATTGTTTTGCGCACGTAAAATCTATATCATAAAGCAAATAAAGAAGCCTAAGCCGTGTATTACACTGTGATAAAACACTCCAGCCATTTGAGAACACTAGAGAAATGTAGAAAACACTCACCTGCGGCTCGTGTTTTCTACATTTCCCTCGTGTTCTCAAATGTCTGTCGTGTTTTATGACAGTGTAATACACGGCTTAGGCTTTTTTATTTGTTAATGTTAACCAAAATTCTTGAAAGAATAATTTTTGCCTCTCATTACAGCAATTGGCAAATATGCAAAGACAAGAAAATCAATCAGATAAATTTGTGGATTTGCAATAGTCCACTGACAACAAGTACACATGTGTACTTATGAAATGAACCGAATTGTTTTAAAATCTGGCCTTGTAAATAAATAAATAATGGTTTATTACAGATTCCAACAATTAAGAGGTTCTTCTGTGAAAATACTAATCTAATCTAAAAATAGACATTTATTATTCATTCAAAATATATCCCCGTTTCTGATTGGTTAAAACCACATGCATAATTCACCATAACCAGCTGCTGTTTACCAAATTTGGAAAGAATCTTCGCCATATTGAATCAATGACGTCAAAAGTGCAGCCCCGCTGCAGATTATTGAACCGATGACGTCAAAATGACGTCAAAAGTGCAGCCCGCTGCAGATTATTGAACTGTTGACCGAGAAAACCTGGGGAGGAGATTGTGATATTATTTTCGGTAAGCAGAAATACAAAGAGCGAAATGGCGAAACTCTTTTAAGAATGGGGAAATATTTTGAATGAATAATAAAGCAATTATTGAATTCGGCTTTCGTAGGATATGAAGAATTCTGCAGATCTCGGAGGGTGTTATGCACCTCGGCCTTCGACCTCTGTGGATAACACCCTCCTTGATCTGCAGAATTCTTCATATCCTACTCATCCTCATTCAATAATTGCTAAATATATTTACAGTAGCTAATTAAAAATATAATAGCAATAAAATTAATCAATGTAAACTTATCATGAGATATTAAAAGATACAATAATTATGAATGTAATATACAATAATTATGAATGTAATTATGAATGTATGAAAATTATACGTGTGTACACTAACTTTTGTGGTGTTAATGTTTTCTCTGCCAGGCTCTTGTTCTCCTCCTGTCTGCCAGTGATGTTATGGTACTTCATTGCTCCCTGTATGCCTTGATTGGTTTGGCTCAAAGGTCAGCTGTATGTAACATGTATAATTTAAGCCACCAACTTACATAGCACATGTTTATTTATGTGGAGGTGCAGTGGCCTTCTAGTTAGTGTGCTGTTTTCTGGATCTCGAGAGCAGCTGGGGTTCAAGCTCTGGTTAGGAGCATTGTGTTGTGTTCATGGGCCAGATGCTACTCTTATAATGCCTCTCTCCACCCAGGAGTACAATTAATGGGTACCAGCAAATTTAACGTTGGGGATAACCCTGTGATGGACTAGCATCCCATCCAGGGGGTTCAAGTAGTAATATTCCTACATGTAGTTGCTTCGTGCTTCAGAGACCATGAAGAAAATGCAAAGAAAGTTAATGTTTAATGAGTGTCTGTATGTCTGATACAACACGGCTACATGTTTATGTTCAATTTTCTCGGTCAAAATACACCAAAATTCCAAGTTTGTAAATAGTGATACTACACTGCACCTCATGTTGTATAAATTGGTTATCTTTTTTATGTCTACTTACAGTACAGTGTAGTTAAAACCAGTGCCAGGCCTAATAGAGCTGCAAAAGTTTAAAACTATAGAATTAAAATTACACAGTTTCTTGTTTCTTTTTCAAAACAGTGAAAGACCACGAGCCTTGATTGGTGAATTGAACTGCACTGAGATACTGTTAAGAATATTGCAGGAATATGACGTGCTTTCCAAAACGTGAGTGACTGGAAAAAAGTGCTATATGAAATATTTTGAAAGGCTGCATGTGCATATGAGATGCCCCTCATATTGTGCTTGACTCTTTTCCAGAAGTATTTTCAAAGTGCGTCTAGTACAGTGTAGGTTCTCGCAGACACTATCACAGTTGTCCTCTAGATTTATTTTCACGAGATTGAATTGTGGTGGTTTTGAGGACATCTGGGCTTTTTTGATATTATGTTTCTTTTGTATTGCACCTGTAGCAAACTTGTTACTTTGTGGGTGAACAGCAAGATTTCATCACACATTTAACAAATTGACGTCAGTTTTTCATGCGTCTGTCCTGTTATTGATCATGAATTTCGTCATAACATTGTCAAAGTAGCTGTGGATCCACGAGGCGATAGCCGAGTGGATCCGCAGACTACATGTACTTTGACAATGTTATGATGAAATTCATTGTCAATAACAGGACAGACACATTAAAAACTGACATCAACTTGTTTTTTACGATAACAAATTGTCTGCTCTCGTTCATTGATGCGTTGAATAAATTATCAATTCATGTGTCTGTCCACTTATTGACAATTAACAATTAGACTACGAGCCCGAGTTTTCTACGAGCAGATAGTCAACAAGGCGCAGCGAAGTTGACTATCGCTCGTAGCAAACTCGGGCTCGTAGTCTAATTGTTTTAGTATAAATTTACCGTAGTCTCATTGCTTAAAAAGAAAAAAAAGTCAAGTAACGCATAGAAAAGAACTGTTTTATTACGTTACATCAGGTTCAAACGTGATGGTAATATAGCCAATCAAATTATGGATTCACAATAGACTACGGTAAATTTAGGGCGCGTTCGTTTGGGATATTCCACAATAAGAATATATTCTGGATTATATTCCGGCTATTCTGCTCCTGGGAGCAGAATAGCCGGGATGGAAATCCAGGTAATCCGGAATGAGAATAGCTCCCAAACAAACGCTACTCGCATTATTTCAATTATTCTTATTCCAGATTGATCCCAAATGAACACGCCCTTATACTAATAAAAATTAGCCAATGACCGCCCGAGAAGTTCTGCAGTTATCGTAAAAACTCTGTTTGACCATCATAGATGTTTTGGGGTTTTGTCCCCTTTTGACAGCCCTGAGTAGCCATGCACCTGAAATAATTCCAGCATCATGGGTATCTAATTTGTGCATTGCATTGCATTGAACTAGACTGGCAGGTGGATTGCTCAGAATATTGTGTGCTGATGGCAGCATTAGAGAGCAGGTGAAAATCTTTGATGGAATTCCAATTTGTTTGAGGTGAGCATTTCAAACTGTAAACGTTGGTCCCATAAACTTAGTAAAAACTTGGTTATCACTCAAGTACAGTATTGTGCAAAAGTAATTGCTAGCGAAATGCATTAATTTCGTTCTTTGTACTTCAGCTTTATCTAATTTTTCTTATTAGTCAAATTGAATGTAACTAACTAGTACAGTGAAGCCTGCTCACAGTAGCTTAATTAGTATATACTTCTTTTTGATTCAAATTAAATGGTTCACATGTGATTTTAGTTTCTGTTGAACTAAAAGACTGCTTGCATACATGTTTCTTTCAGCTTACTGCACTGTGACAATCTCAAGCTTTTGTGGAATGTGGTGAGTTCAATTCTATCAAGGTTTTCTGTTCTCTGAAATTAATGTAGCTACCACAACTGTGAACAATCCCTTTGTCCTTAATAACCTTCAATCTCTTTGATGTGTACTGTTGTTTGAGAAGAAAAATCTGGCAGTATGACTTACAATTAGCGTTTCTATTAGTTTTAATTAAAATCCCTGACCTTCTTTTCTACGCAAGAACATGTACATGTATGTGCCTCTAATTTTTATGATGTACATGTTAGTGAATGCTGAGGGTAGTTTTTATTTTGCATTCAATCCAGGTGTGGATAATTGTACAGTTGGCAGAAGATGCTGACTCTAGTAATGACATCAGAGTTCTTGGTGGAATCCCTCTTTTGCTGGCTCTCCTACAGTAAGCAACTTATTATTTTTCATAATATGTTGTGTTTTGAATTGTCAAGTTCATTTGGGCAGACCCTGTGGCACATTTTTGTACTTCCGCTTTTCAAATCCTGGCAAAAAGCCTGCCCACACAGTATGTGTGACATAGCAAACGTTACATATCTGTAATTGCCTGCATTGTTGACCTTCTCATTTTAACAGCATACATGTGCCTTTGATTCTGTAGGGATCGCAAACCAAGCAGTGATACATTATATTTGGGTACAGATACAGGTTCAAAAGCATCCATCAGTGCTGAGGTACATCTCACAGACTAGTTTTATTAATTTCTGTGCAAAGTTTAAAACAAATTCCTAGTTGTATTTTCCATGTAATGGATGGTTTGGTTATTTAGTAATTTATTTATTTCAGCAGACAGAAGTTGAGATTGGAGAAGACACAATGCCATTAAAAATTGGTGAGTGGAAACTTGTGCTAAAAAGAATAACAAACAGTATTGTTTGTTATACATGGAGTCATGTATACCCTGTATGCATGACTGTACATTTAGCAGACCTGTACAGACAGCAAACTTTGGGAAATAGGAGAGCATAAAGGGATGTTGTATATCTCAAGAAGGATATGTATAATTGGGATGGAGAAGACAGGGAGGGGTCTTAATGTAGAGTGTAGATGGAATAGCTCTGCCACAAACTCACGCAACATTGTTTGTGTATGACACTTACTGTGGCCTAACACACACCCCTGTGGTGTTATAAGGATGAAGGTGATGATGATGATGATGTTTACGATAATGATGATGATGATGAGGATGAGGATGGCACTAACTGCTTTGTGTAATTAAACTAAATCTATAACCTGCATAATAATAAATTATTATTGTGGAATGCCACAAGTGTTGTTGGACTTAAAAGCCCAAGTGTGGCAGCTTTAGACAATGTATTTTATGCATATACCAAAGCACAAGGAACTCAAGCTACAAGTCCAGAGTGTCTTGCATTTAAGGTGGCCGAACACAGTTTTCGCGTGTGCTTTTGCTGATGCAATATTTAGCACGTGCACAAGGATTTCAAAGAACAAACATGCCGTCAGTAGAACGATCATTTTATTTACTCAACGCCCGCACTATCTGTGCTATTTTTCTCTAAATGAACGCAGTGTATTGATGGCTTTAGTCTTTTATCACAAAGATATGTTAGAAAGGTAACGATGCAAAGAACCCAGCAATTTTTAGCTTTTGTTTGTTACCGAAAGAACCCAGTTAAATGCAACGCATGCGCAGTTCGAAAAATTGAGACCGATTGCTTCAGCAGAAACATGCCGATTTCTAACGATCCAGTCGTTAGAATTTCAAGAAATTTGGCAGAAAAATAGATCAGAAACCACGTGGATGATCTATCAAAAAAAATCTGAATTTTGTCATAGGGAATTTTTAATAATACAGAAAACGATTAACGGCGAATTACGAAAATCGCCTATGTCAAAATTTTATTAGATCGTGTTGACAGAAGGGATTTAATGTCAATTCTTAGTGTGCAAAATATGAAAACAATCTAACGACTGGATTTTTTTTAAATAAACAAAAACCATTATTTAAGCCTTGTTTTTAACCAGTCCTGTTGCCATGGCAACAGCACACACCCCAGTCAAAATGCGAGAATATATATTTCTGTGGTTAACCTTGACTGTTGCAAAAGATGGGCGCCAAAGCATAAATAGTTTAAAAGTTATGGTGAATTAGGTATGGGCACTTGAAAACTGTGTTCGGCCACCTTAATTTAACCCTACATGTAATGTGAAGGAGTCATAATTATCATCTCACCAAGGAAGTCACATTTCACAGACAAATACTAGTAAGAACTAGTGCTAGTCATAATTATCTACATTAGGGGAAGCTTACCTCACTAGAAATATTACTCTTATAACTAATTACATTTTGCATAATTAATGTGTTAAATTTGGTTTTAGCTGTGTGCTCTGCTCTGACTGAACTTGTCGTCAATGACACTAATGGACAACAAATAGTGCAGGTTGGTGCACTTTAATTGTGGCTTCTTCAGGTAGCTTGATGAACAACACAGTGTTGCCTTGAGGGCAACTCGGTTAAGACCCCTTGGTCATTTACCATTTTTAGTTATTTGTAACAGAAGCAATAATTATATTGATTTGCATTCTTTCTTGCCTTGTGCAAGGTACATGTATTTCTGATTTCTGTAACAGCGTCTTATTTTGTGTAGCGCTTTTTTACAGGGTAACCGCCATGGTCAAGTGACATGTCATAAATGTTCTCTTGTCTTGGTTGAATTTGGATTTCAAATATATGTAGCTCGTTTTCTTCTAATTAGTTTTCAATTTATCCCAATTCAGGGAGTAACCGTGCTTGTAATTTCAAATCTGCCTCGTGCTTTGCACTCGCTCAATTTTGAAATTACTCACGCATTACTTCCTGAATTGGGATAATTGAACGAACGCAAAGCACAAGGCAGATACGAAATCACGAGCATGATTACTCCCTGAATTGTATGACACGAGGTCCAATTGTATTTATGACAAATTTCAAAATTAAAAAAGTCTTAGCAAAACTCCTTTTGAGCAAAAAAGTCAGTAATGCGCGCTTCCCGTAAGTTTCAAAAACTATAAGAAGCATTAAGAAGAAAGCCATTAAAGCGCGCGTAATTGACACGCGACCACGTGGGTATCCACTTGGTCTCACGCCGATTACATGACCAATAGGTGCGCGGAGAACCAATCACGATCGAGTATCTTGTTTTAGATACGACTGAGTTCGTGACTGTCACCATGGTGATTCCTTTCCTTTTCTTGCAGTCCAATGGTATTTACCTGCTTGGTTTGTTGATTCTACCACAAGAATCGTCATCTTCTGATGAAGCTTCCACCATAGAACATCTACAGGTAGGTTGGGAACACATAATTATTATTTATGTCACGCAACGATTGTAAGTCACGCCAATAAACCCTTCAAACTGACTCGTGTATTTTATGTTTTCCTTATCAGAAAAGTGCCTTCAGGGCTTTGAGGTTAGTATCTCTGTTTTTTTCCACATTAGAGACCTTTAGTGCCGAACTATGTCTGGCCACTATACTGACAATGAAGAACTTTAAACGCTATCAGAAACCTTAATTGTATACCCTTTCATTATTATAAAAGAATGAGCTTACCTGCCTTTGTGAGAACCTTTTTTCTTGTTTTCGCCACAGCAAAATTTTGTAGAAAATCTTACAATATTAACGAGCGACAAAATTGACGGCGGCCAGTATGTTCTTTTCCCGCCAAAATAACACAAATTCACCTGCACGCTCTGCAATGTTTTCCCGCCAAAATTAAACGTGTCAACTTAGCGACTTGTCACAGGTACTACATATACCCAGGATGTCCAGTGTAATTGTTTTGTTTCGTTTCTCTGCAGGTTCCTTTTCAGTATGGAGCGGAATCGCCAACTCTTCAAGAGGTGGGATGTTTGCAATTTTCTGTTAAATTATGGGAGAATTGCATGAAGTTCTTAAGGAGGGACCTAAAATTCTGAAAAAAGCCTGAGTACGTCTCGCCCAAGAACAAAACTTAAACGCGAGCCTCAAACCTTTTTTCACGCGCTCAAACTCGAACCGCTCCATCTGGATTCCAACGTAGTAACCAAAGCTCAACACGCCTCCTCAGAGAACATTAAGTGCTACATTATTTACAAAGCAAATTCTCCATACGGTGACTACATGGAATGGGTGAAGACTGGTAATGGGAATCTATGTTGACATCAGTTTGTCTTTGATTGACAGGTTGTTTCCTCCTGAACTGTTCGAGATGTTTATTGATGTTGGCCATTACGTCAGAGAGCTGAACGCTTACAAGCCTCTGGTTGACAAGATTTCCACTCTAACGGTAAATATCAAAAGGGTATTGGCTCGTTGAATGCCAATATGCTTATTCAATGTTGAAAAATCATACTGGCATGACCTCAACAGACACGATTTCTTGACTTTGAAGATCTCTGTCTTATACACTGAGGCTGTTTGAAACTGGCCATCAGAAATTGTTGTGCCGTTTGCCTTGTGTTTCAATCTCGCCTGATGTTGTTTGAATCTTGCGAGGTATTACGTTCTGTGGGAGTTTATCAATAATTTGGCCGTTTTCACACTAGAAGACAAACAAACCGTGTGGATGGACAAATCGTCTCAGACGAACAAATCGTCTGATGTGCAAACGGGACGAACAAATTTTTCGACAAACAAATCGTCTGATATTTGGCCGTCTGGAAAGACGATTTTTCCAAGACGATTTGCCCGTCGAGACGAACAAGTCGATGACAGTACGACATAAATTCACATCAGACGGACAAATTTGTTCGTCCTCTAGTGTGAAAACGCCCATGTTGTTTCAATCATCAGTAACCCTGTTAGCGGCAACTAACCCCCATCCCCAATCAATCAATCAGTCAGTCAGTCAATCAATCAATCAATCCCACTCCCTTATTTCTTTTGTGCTTTTTTTTCCACTTCCTATTGTTCACGCTGTTTCGCAGCAAACTGAACTCCTGGAACAGATTAGAAACCAGTTTGTGTTGTCACAGAATGATGAATCAGTTTCCAATCACTCGTTCCCAGGGTTTATCTTCTTTCCGGCCCCTAGGAGCGAGGCTGACCATTCAGGCACTGTTCTTACAATTTTAAATGTTGGTCATTGCCAATGCTTTGGAGAAAAGAAAACTAAATGATGCTAGCTTACTCCCCCCTGTACTTTTGTTCCCACAAGGAGGAGGATATCTCAGTTATCAAGAACAACATTTTAGCAACCAATCAGAATAAGGCTCCCAGTCATTCCATTGGTTCGTATGAAGTACTTGAGCTGCTTGGATCAGGTGCATTTGGGAGTGTGTACAAGGTGGATATTAAATTCATTCCTTTGCCTCATTCTGCTGCGACAAAATAGAAGCATTTCTGCATTACTCCGTAAATTCTCTTGACTGATTTGTTTGTAATGTATCTAATCCTCAATGGAGGACGTTTATCTGTGTTGTGCATCTGTTTCTATCGAGTGGAAAGGAATGATATCGGTCAGTAGACAGACGACAATTTTTCGTCATATTGTTACGAATCGTTTTTTCGCTACAAGAAAAAATCGTAGAAAAAGTTCAGTTTTTCCGAGCAGCTGGTTAAAATCTTTTTTCCTTTGTTTCATTTCAATTTTCAGGTCAGAAAGAAGAATGCTGGGCAGAGCTTTCTTGCCATGAAAGAGGTACATCTCTTTAGTGTCTTTCTATCGTAGTAAACTTTTGTTTTCAGGTTTCTTTCAATTGAAAGGCAATTTTTTTACGTGGCGAAAATAACTCAAAATACCGCGACTGTACTCTTTTAAGTTTTATTGAGGTGAAGACAGGATTAAAAAATAATAACAGCTGCAGAAGTTCTTTTGGACCAGGTGTGGAATATGGTTTTTCCCGCCGATTCCATTCAATGAACACAAAGCTGATGTCGATGTGCTAAATCACCAGAAAACGGAGAAAAGAGTTAAGCTATCTTTGAACCTGTTTCAGATGTCGGTCCATAATCCTGCGCTTGGAAAGACGGCCAAAGATAGAGGAAAAAGTGTGGGCGAAATTGTCAACGAAACAGCTATAATGAAGGAACAGGTGAGGATATGGTATCTAATTCTTAGCGCCAGTAGTAAATTATTGGTCGCTTTGATTGCGAGGATTTCGGTCGCGATTTGAGCGAGAATGGGCTAAATGTATCTCTTGTACGAGAGTTTTGTTCCACTTTCAGGCGAAAATCATCGTTGTCGAAGAGTGTCTTCGAGAGTTGTCAACGTATGCCTAGAGATTTTATTTGGGAAAATTCGTAGAGCTCTCTGCGAGAGAAATGGCTCGAAAATGCTCGAGTACTGTTCTCCATTTCTATTACTCGACTGAAACACGGAGATGTCTCCCGGCTTTCTTAAGAACATGGCATCAAGTTCGCCCATTTACCACAAGTTTGTGGTAAATTGCGATAAATATATTTTACAACAAGAGTTACGTTGTCCTGTTTTCTCTTGCTGCTAGTCTCTGCCGTAGCATTATTAGAAGCGATAAAATTATTTGTAGTTTGCACAATAGTTCCGTTTACCTCCATTGTTTTTTATGTGTATAAATATTTACAATTCGTGCTTGCCACCTGCAGCTTTTTCTTTGGCTGATGCTGTATATTTGAATTTCCTTTCTTTTCAGCTAAGACACCCAAATGTCGTCAAGTATCACAAGGCATTTCAAGATAGTGAGTGACCCTGTATTGCATTGTTTTGTTTTTGGACTCTCTTTGGAGCAGTTTTCTATCAAGTCTCGCCGGTACAACCTGGACTCGATTTCCGCCACTCTCCCGAGTCGAGCTTGCGTAAAACCAGAACAGAAGCCATTGCACTGACCAATCACAAATTACACAGACAATCCAGTGAACCAATCAAAACTCAAAGTAAATGCACGCGGGGGAAGCGCGGGAAATCGTGTGTGTGCGAGTCAGGATTGGTTGTGGTTCTTCTTCTGATTGGATGACCAAGTGGCGGGAAGTTTATAAGCCAATCGCCCAGCTTGGTACTAAAATACAAAACCATATTGAAAGCAAATCCAATTCACTTTAGATACTCAAGTGCAAACCGCTCCATTGTCAACGTTGTTATAAAACTCCAGATTATTAAAATAAATATAGGTGTGTTCTAAGACAGAAATATATAAATAGCCTACTGTACAATGTCTCTTAATGAAGAAAACGGAACGAAAGGGTGTTTTTGTAATGGCTCATGTTCGGAACAGCTTTAGTCCAAGCGTTGTTTCTTGCAAAAGTGCACTAACACTAACCATTTCTTGTTCTCTCTGTTTTGTCGCAGAGGACAAACTGTACGTAGTAATGGAGTTAATCGAAGGAGCTCCTCTTGGAGAGCATTTCAATTCTCTGAAGGAAAAGGGAACAAGATTTTCCGAAGAGAGAATATGGCATATTTTTATACAGGTATGTTAATCCAGGCCTTGAAGTTTTCTTTTTTTTCTTTCTCGCTTTAGCTTTTCTCTGTATTTAATAATTTGACATTTTTATCACTCCTTCATTCATTCGTTCGTGTCGTGCTGTTATGCGGTCGGTCGGTCCGTCCAATATTATCCCGATGCCATTTTTTGATTGTTTTTTGCTTCAGATTGTGCTAGGACTACGGTACATTCACAAGGAGAAACACATTGTCCACAGAGATCTTACTCCAAACAACATCATGCTTGGGGAAAACGATAAAGTCACCATAAGTAAGTTAGTCGTTGTTCTCATTGGTGTGTCAATAGGGACCTTTAGATCAGAGGACGAGGACGACTACGAGTACGAGTTTTCTGTTGTGAGCACGCGCACTTCGAAAAATGTCGGCCTCCAAACCTTATGCGCATGCTTAGTACGGGAAACTCGTACTCGTAGTCGTCCTCGTCCTCCTATCTGAAGGTTCCTAATATGTTCAGTTGTAAGATGTGAAACTTTGTTCTTACTTAAGTAGATGTCATTTAATTTGTGTCTTTCTTTACAGCTGATTTTGGCTTAGCAAAGCAGAAAAACCCTGATGCAAGCAAAATGACCTCGATGGTTGGAACAATATTATATTCATGGTACGTTCAAACCCATCTCTGTCTGTTTACGTGGAGAAACATTTTGAAGTTGAATTTAGATTGTTAGCTACAAGCGTCGTTAGAGCATGTGTCCCGAGAGAATTTCATCAATAGCGAAGCGCACGAAGTCTAAAAATAAAATGCGAATCACTGAATTTCCCACGAGACACAGTCAACATAAGCGTGTTCTGAGGGAAAAACAGAGAATGTAGACGAAGTTTTTGTTTCACAAGTGTTTTAGGAACACCGGCCTTTGCCCTTATTAAAGAAATCTTCAAAATCATCCACCATTCCAGTTTGTTTGTCTGGGTCTTGTCTGGGTCATGACGTCACTCGCGCGCTTCGCTATTGAGCCTAACGTAAAGCATTTCAGGCTGTAAAAACGAGAATCTTGCATGGTCTTGCTTGTGTTTCACGGAGTGAGGAAATTATCGAATGTGGTTTCTTTGTTTCAGTCCTGAAGTGGTGCAAAGTCAGCCTTATGGCGAGAAAGCCGACGTGTGGGCCTCGGGATGTATTCTTTATCAAATGGCGACTCTTCAACCTCCATTCTATTCGTCTAACATGCTAGCATTAGCTACTAAGGTACGTGAAGAAATGTTTAACCTTCAGTCAGCTGGCGCACATGCGCATTAGATGCCAATTTATAGCTAATTTGCATATCACAGACGCAATCCATACTGCTTTTAAGCAAATATGATAAAATAATATCATAGGATGCGCAAACGCACACTCAGAAACAGGTTTTTCAGTAAACGACTGAACATCAAGCAGATCAGTGCGAAGATTGAAGCAGGTTTCAAGATGTACTCTTATTTCAAGTTCAGGTGAACTTTTTTCAAAGTGAGAAATCTAGTGTCCAGGTCAGCTCGGTTCCAAAGCTGACTTTGTTCCTTTCAGACAAAGCCAGCGTTAAATATCATGGTGATATAGCTTGCGTAGCCACGTTACCGTAAGAGCGAAACGTTTCTCGCCGGTTGGTGGCGCGAATTTTTTGCGTGAGAACAAAATCTCGACGGAGACGGCCAGATTGCAGAGATTGCTCTTTCGTTCGTACGCTTGCCACGCAGGCTATATTTATCAAGTAACTGTGGTATACAAAATTATCTGGTTTCCTAACGACGTAGTGCAATGCCTTTAGGAGCTAACATGCCAATGTGGCAGACCAGTTTAAGGTCGATCTCCTACTTTTGTTGGTATTTGTGCAAACTTGGCGTCTTACAGCGTGTCTGTAAGGTCAGGGACACTATGACAGTCCATGTACGTGGACAGTCTCAGTCCTGACGACCTCTTCAGCTTATATCTCGCGAAATACGGCAGGCGTCCAAGCCATTCCGCGCATGTGCGTGCATTTGGCCTTTTCTGTTTGTCCCATTTCTCTTTCACATGCAAAGCCGGCATACAGTAGCTGTAATATTTTGTTTGTCGTGTACAGATTGTAGAAGCCCAGTACGAACCTATACCTCCTGGACAATATTCGGACAAGCTATCGGAGACAGTCAGCAGGTCAGTTGCTCGACTACTCCACTCTTTTGCGAAAACTGCAGTAGTTTTTTATGCAATGTAAATGTAAATGTAAAAAATGTAAATCAAATTTAATGTCAAACACAGAGAGTGCTTGCGCAATCACCCGAGCCAGAGGCTCATGATACAGTGCTTGACAATTCCAGATCGATTGGAATTTGGAAATGTTGGTTTTTGAGGAGAGGGGAAAACCGGAGGACCCGGAGAAAAACCTCTCGGAGCAGAGAAGAGAACCAACAACAAACTCAACCCACATATGACGCCGGGTCCGGGGATCAAACCCGGGACACATTGGTGGGAGGCGAGCACTCTCACCACTGCGCCATCCCCTCCCCAATATAAACTCCCAAGGTTCAGAAATGAGTTCCTGTGTCAATACTGACTCCCTTTGTGTTCCACAGCGAATGCGTTCAATGAAAACTTCATGAAATATTAGTGATTGATACGTTTTTGTCAAACATCCTTTAAAACTGTGTTTTTTTTTCTCCTTTGTCACCAATTTAATATCGTACTTTTTGCACCGTGTTAATTTTTGTTGAACTGTCTTCCTTTTAGATGCCTCAGACCGAATCCCGACGAAAGACCAGATATTGTACAGGTACACTAACGCCAAAATAATTTTCAAGGTCGTTCTGTTGTCCATCCCTGTGGAAATGTTTTGTAGTAGCTGGCAGACAGTTAGGGTCGGAGATGGATTTGTTGCTAGTCAGGGTTAGAGCAGTTTCCTTATGAGTGTGGTAAAACCAAAACTCCAATGATCACAGACAATCCAGTAAACCAATCAAAACTCGAAGTAAGTTCGTGTAGCCAGCGCGAAGCGCGGGAAAGCGTGTCTGACACTGGCCAATCACAGATTACACAGAATCCAGTGAACCAATCAAAAAGCAAGTTCATGTAGCCAGCGCAAAGCACGGGAAAACTTGTCTGACTCTGGCCAATCACAGGTACACAGAAATCCAGTGAACCAATCAAAACTCGAAGCAAGTTCATGTAGCCAGTGCAAAGCGCGGGGAAACTTGTGCAAGCGTGTCGTGATGTGTTTTGATTTTACTTCTGATTGGATGACAAAGTGTTGGGAGATGATAGGCCGATCGCTTAGCCGGGGAATGCAAAACCAAAGCTAATGCGAATTAGTTCGTTACTTGAGTGAAAACCACTCTATCGAACTCCACTGTGAGGTAGGCGGCACAATTACCTGCTGCGATCACATTTGCCGGACATGGCAAGTTGTTAAGTTCACACTATCATTACCGCTACTCCTGTAAGGTCGGTTATAGCGTGGAACAACTAAGGCATGTTTGAATGTTTTCTTTCATGTTAGGTTGCTGCTATCATCAGTGAGATAATGTTGGTTTATGTGGACAAATTACGCTCCAATGAGATCAGCTTGGAAAAGAAACTCGAGAGGGAAAGAAAGCGAACTCAAAGGTAACAATTCCTGTTGTCGTTACTGTAAATAATTGATGACAGCTACATTAAGAGTTCCTTTAATATTGTTTCTGTCCCATGCGAGTCTGGTCTCTTCATTTTTGTTAGAAGCAGTGGTTTCTATCTATGCTGCCGAGATGTAAAGATTTCCAGTGTAAAGGAGCTCAGTCACGGTTAAACGGTTTGAAAAGTTTAGCTAAACTTTTCAAATTCGTTGTTTGCAATCCGTGTCAATCTTCTCCATCTTTAACCATCCTTGTTCCTTTATGGTTTATTATTATCTCATATATGTTTTTCTATCTTTATAAAGTGTTATTTTCAGGTTTCCTTCAATTTAACAGTTATTTTTCCTTTGCTCAAAATAACTCAAGATGCCTTGACTGAGCCCTTTTAAATAGTGGTTTGAAATAAAAAATTGGGTGGAAGTTACGCATTTTTAAATGCTTAAAACCAACCGAAGTACCAGCAACAAGTAGAAAGTAACAGTAACTTGTTTTCATGGTGGTGGCGTCCTTTCAAAAGGATAACTGTTGATGTATTTTTTGTATTCGTTTTCAGACATTACATCGAGGCAACTCGCAACATGCAAAATTATCATCGCTTGTTCTGGGCTTCACAAGAACGCTATGACAAGCTCGTGAACCTGTCAAGTAGTGGAGGAGCCGCTGGCTTCAGGAACGTGGACGATTGTGGCAGTGATACTGTGTTTGAAGCGGCAAATGCTTTAAGTGAGTTTAACAGAAACATTCTTCATAAAAACGGCGAGACCGAACCTGTACTCCAGGTGGACTCGGGCATAGATGTCGGTGGAGAGGTTCTTGCGAATGGAAGCTTGGGCTCTAGTACGAGATCACAGGAACAAAATGGTAGTCCGAAGCGTGAAAGTAGCTTGTCCCCAGGCCAATCTCGGCGGCAAAGAACTTTAAAGCCAGTCACCGATAAATCAAGTAGTAAAGGAAACGTGGAGAAGTCATCGAGTAGTAGACAAGACAAGCCCTCTCCTAGCAGTAAAACAAGCACGGAAAAAGTGCCAAACGGAAGAACTATTGTCGAAAAAACGACCACCAATTCTTCTACGTCTACCGCTCATGTATTCGCGGTACCCAAGCCTCCTGGGCCTCGTAAGGGCGCGCGGAGGCCGCTTCACGTTGATTTTGCGGTCAGTAGTAAAGCCGGGACGTCAAATGGCACGAATGCTAGTACAACATCAACTGGCGTGACACATGGTGTGACTCATGGCATGACCTCATCCGGGATTTCTACTTCTGGGATAAGCGAAGCTCCATCCCGAAGAACGCACAGCAGGTCGGTGTTGATGGTTAAAAAGCCATTTCCGAGTAGAATTTTGCCTCGGTTTCAAGGCGAGTCCTGACGCAAAACCTATCAGAGATGGTCATTT
This sequence comes from Platygyra sinensis, assembly GCA_019787425.1. NCBI lineage: Eukaryota > Metazoa > Cnidaria > Anthozoa > Scleractinia > Merulinidae > Platygyra > Platygyra sinensis. Next base: position 20,411 of record JAHPZR010005947.1, on the reverse strand, counting down.
TTGCCTACGGGTTTTAATCACTGGGTCGTTCTTTCACTTGGCCCTTACATTGTGCTTCGGGTGTTGGCATTAGCAATAGGAGGTTCTTATTTCCCACTTCCGCACTTGGACGAAATGCCCCCCACGATCCCGCCAACTACCGTAGAGTTCCGATAGTAACGACCCCCCGAAAGTAGCAACCCCCCGAAATTAACGTCAATTTTTTGTGGCTGCTAGTAAATCCCGAAAGTAGCGATCCCCCGAAAGTAGCGACCCCCCCGAAAGTAGCGACCCCTCCCGAAAGTAGTGATCACCCGCCGTAACTGCATTCCCGAGCCTTCCAACGCATATTCACAAAACGTCATAGTGGTGAAGATGAAAAACACAAACGGCGGCGAACAAGATGCCACTACAGTTGGACACGTGCCTGATAGTCTAGCGGAGGTCCTGTACAAGCCATTGCTGGAAAAGGAAATCAAGATGACTTGCCGTGTATCTGGCCAAAGCAGGAGTGCGCCAGAAGGTGTATGGGTTCAAGGAGGAGGCATTGAGATTCCCTGTGTTTATGAAATTGGCGTCAAGAAAGGATTTAGAAGTCTAAGAAAAGAACTGAGAGACAAACTAATACAACTCGTCCCGACCACTGACAATACAATCTAGGAAGATATCCAGAACCCACCCATGTCGCAGTTAAAACATGAAACTGGATAGACGAATTTTGTCTCCTTTGTTTATTGGTGTTGATATTGATTTACGGTATTTTATTACAGTATTGCTGTCGGTACATGTACGTATTTATCATTGTTACCTTCTTTTTATGAAACACAATCTATACATGTGGAATGCAAACAAAATGTTGTTTTTTTTTTTCATTTTATGTTCGTTTAAATTTCGGGAAAAAAAACTCACGCCAGCGCTATTTGTAAACGATTTCTGTTCCCCGAAAGTAACGACCCCCCGAAAATAACGACCCCCCGAAAATAACGACCCCCCTAAAGTTACGACCCCCAAAGGCTGCTAATTCCGAAAGTAACGAGGGTCGCTACTATCGGAACTCTACGGTACCACAGCTTTCCCCTTCTGATCAGCCCCTCAAATCTCCCAACCTCCATGACTGACTTTTTGTTGATACTCCTATAAGAAGTTAGATGTTGATATTCCCTCTTGCTTTCCGTTTTCAGCTCTTCAGTGGAAATGCACAGACGGCAAAGTAGTGGCCAATTAAAAGCAAGACCTCGTAAGTGTTTTCCGAGCTCGTTAGAAAAAAATAATGTTCAAATCTTGTTTGTAGTGGTCAGTGGCCTAGCTACTTCAGAGGCATGCCACTTAAACTAAATGAAACAAATATATCAACTAAACATAAAAGGCTTGAAAACTCCACCTGGCGGGAGGTAGACCAGTTGGATGTTTACAAGCATAACCAAGGAGCTGAACTAGGGTCCACCAAGAAAGCCCCCCAGCTTAAGGCTACCGCACACTAGCCGATTTTTTTTCGCAGAGCTGCAAATTTTTTGTCGGGGTCAAATCGGGTTAAAATTGTCGAGACATGAGCTTGCCGCAAATCGGGTTAAAATTTGTCGGGACATCAGCTTGCCGCACACTAGCCGATTTTTTGTCGTGACTTAACCGCGTTTAGTCTTGGGGCCGAGTCGATCTCCGCCATGTTTGAAAAGAGGCTTGTTCACGTGATTCTCATGACAATTCCTCATTGGTTGAGGTACGTGAGAGCCCCGACAAATTGTCTTGGTCCACGCACACTAACCGACAAGGCCCGACAAGACGTTTTGAGATCTAGCAATGTCAGATATCGCCCGACAATCCCCGATTTTGTTGCAGACTTGTCTAAATTCACCGCGCACTAGCCGACAAGTGAAGATTTTTGTCGGCCGACAAAAAATCGGCTAGTGTGCGACGGCCTTTAGTGGTCAGAGTGGGACTTGAACTCGCGACCTCCGGATCTCAAATCCGACGCCCCTAACCACTCAGTTAATACGCTGCTCTGCTATGCTCCGTTGACGGTTCTTTCCTTGTTATGTTTCCTTTTGGTGTTACAGCATTTCCGCTTCGTTTTAAGTTTAATTTGGTAATTTTGATAGCTAGTGTATATTTCTTTGTTTTCAGCCACCGCCGCAGCAACTCTCAGTATATCTCCGCGTAAAGTTCGCCAAATAAATGATCCTATCTCACAAATCCTCAATCAGCTTCACAAGATTATCTTCATTACGCAGGTACAGCGGACTGTTTGCATTTAAGCAAGCAAAGACAAGACGTTTCTTGAGTTTTTAGGCTTAAACATTGCTTAGTCATTATGTTTCCGAATGCACTTATGTGCAGATATTGATCAAATCAAGTCAGGTTTTTAGTTCCATCATTATTTGGTACCTTTTACTGTTTTTCTCTTTTTTTCTAATTTATTTACGTATTGAGTTATTTTTCTGTCCTAGTTTTATAACCTAGATATTGTTTGTAGTAGTGTTTGTGACTGCTCAGCTATTTTCACTATGAATATTTTTTAACCATTTAGGTTAGTCTGTAATAATAACAATAATCATAATCATAATCATAATAATAATAATAGTAATAGCAATAGTAATAGTAATAATACTAATAATAATAGTAATTATCATCATCATCCTCATCATCATTATCACCACCACCACCACCATCATCATCATCATTATAATCTCTATTTCGTGGCGAATAAGAGCTTTGTTATGAAATTGTCGTGTTACGTCGCCTCTTGATTGAATGGTTGTGACCAGATAAATTTTCAGTTTATTGCATTCTCGTGAATATAATTTTTCTATTGTTTCAGTTACCCCCAACACTGTCACCGAATCCACAGAGAAGAATAGTGGAACAATTCAAGAGAGCTTTGTTTGCTCCGCAAAACAGCTCTTTCGTCAATCTCAAGAGCGAAGTTAAAAAGGTGGGAATCATCACTGTTTTTCAAGTTTATAATACAGATTAGTATATACCACACAAGTGAATAGTACTTTCGCGCGCGCTGATTGGCTAGCTCGGAGGTGATTAGCCAAGTACTATTCACTTCCGAGCATCCGAAGAAAAACAAAATGGCTTTTGTCGGTACATTGTCACAAGTGAAGTTACTCTTTTGGCCGCTAGTTATTCAGCTTGTGTGGTATATACTAAAACAATTATTCACCTCAGTGTCGGTGAATAGAGGGGGACATTTACCTCGCCGCTCGGTAAATATCCACCACTATTCACCTCCACTTCAAAGAATAATTGTTCACTAGCGTTCCGGGACTCTGGTAATGGAGAACTTAACTCTGAGTAAAGGCAGTTGGTCGCAGAGAAATTCTCATATCATTCGTTTCATTTTTTTCTTTCTTTTCATTGGCCAACAGCCCACCACGTGACCTGCAAATAACTGCCTATAAGTAATGGTCGCTCATATGTAGTACTGTCTTAACTGACGTGTTTTGCTGCAAATAATATTCTGCTTATGCGTAATTGAAATCACGCTCTCGGGTAAAAAAAAAATGGCAGGTCGCTTCCCTGAGCTGTCAGAGAGTGATTTAAATATGAAAACAAACTTGGTGATCGAATGATAAAACGATTATGAACTGGTTTATCGCGAAGTGTGCTCGCCACTGAGAAATCAACATGTTTTGCTCAACCTCGTCCAATAATTGTTAATTGTATGATAGAACCATAAGGTCTGTTCCATAAAAGGAACAGCTCACTTGGTTTTTAGAGAAACCTAATCTCTTTTACCCGGCTCTACCTCAAAGTACCAACATTCAGCCGTACTATAGACAATTGATTGACAGGTCTGGTGAAGGAACAACGTAACTCCAATATTCATTGGCATGTTTACATTGCAGGTGATCGAATGCTCAAGAGAAGTTATCGACCTCAAGTTCGGCTTTGGAGATCCTGCCTTCCTTCATCACCAGCAGGATACCGCTGACAAGTTAGGTAAGTCAAGCAAGGGAGGGGTGGGTAAAGAGAGTTGTGTTTATCTGCGACATTGTTTCTCTGTTGTGTTACATTTTTACTCTTTGCATTGTTGCTTCTGTTTTGTTAGTGAGCGGGGTGAATCTTGAATCCGCCGACGCTCAGGAAATTGGAATAACTTATGAGATGATGCAGGTTTGTGAATGTTTTTAATTTAATTATTTAAATACCAGGCAATACGGACGAAATGTTTTTATCAACTTGCTGCGCGACAACTTGAAAGATAGTGTTGTGTGGCATTACTTTGACTTAAGTATAATGCCCTTTTCCCCTTGTAAGTTCTGATCTAGATCACTTTCTGCTCTTGTTAACATAGAAACAGCCAAGTGAGCGACAACTTTATCCCATGTGAATGGAAAAACGTTCCAGTAATTTCCAGAACACTGTCGCGATATTCTTTCAGACGTTTCAGTCAAAACCTTTCAGCTCATCTAGTTGATATGTTAGAATGAAGTCGTTAAGACATGATTGATCATCGCAGTTATACACAGAGACAACTTAAGCAGTTGTGAAATTAAAGCCTCAAAACAACTCAGGCCTGAACGGGATACCAACCCATATCCTCTGCGATACCGTTGCGGTGCTCTGCTAGATCTAGTTTTTATTGGCTCTCAGGATTGCTTGTGGGCTTTGTGATTGGCCAGAGTAATTACCTTTGTCTCGGCTTCACTAAATTAAGAACTTCTCCAATATGGCAAGAACAGTATGGTTATAACCAGTTACATACCTGTGAACACAACACAGTCACCTGACCTCGTTTAACACATGTACTCACCCCGTCCACCACGCGTTTTATGTCTAAATTGCTTTGATAACCAGAAAACGTTTTGAATATGATTTGTTTATTTTACTGCAGAACATTATTGAAAACGTTCTTATGGAGAGTGGCTATTACGACATGTCTCCTTGTGCGAGGTAAGATCTCTAGGTTATTTCTTGTCTCTATATGCGATACGTGTTGTATGCCAATCTTGTTATACTGTTTGTAATTCTTCACAAAGTGGTTCTAAAGTTGAAGTCTGTGGATTAAACCCTTGCGTATGACTATTCAGTCGAACAGTACTTTCATGTGGTACTGTTTATTATGCTGTACAAAGTGGTTCTAACTTTTAGTTTGTTGATTAAACCCTACTGTGTGACCATTTAAATGAAAACTATTGAGCAGTACTTTCATGTGGTACTGATTACTATACTGTACAAGGTGGTTCTAACTTTTCTAACTTTTTAAGTCAGTCTGTGTTTGAAACCCTAGTATGAGACCATTCATTTGAAAGCTTTTGGGTGCTATTTTCACTTGCTACTGTTTATTTCAGTGCATTTGATATAGTGAAATTTAGGATCTCCTTTCCACATGCCGTTATTCTTAATCCGTCCATATCATCTTGTTTCAGAAACCGGACGGTTCCTCTGGGTCCTATTGGCACGGTGCCGGCATCTGGTGTCAATTTTGGCCCCTCTAAGAGGGGCACGAGCTCTTAATGTGTAGTGGAATTTTTCATACCATCCATAGTGGCCATCAAAATGAAAAGGCTGTCTTTAAATGTAGCAAATTATCAACTATGTTAAAATCGAAAGTGGATAAGCAGTTTTGGAGCAATTTCCTTGGAATAATCTGCGATTGGAGGTATTCAAGTGAAGTTTTTCAATGGTCGATAAAAATTTTAAAAACATGCTGCCTTAATTAGACAGTATTTTTATTTTAAAGCCGTCTTGGATGGAAAGCGAGATTCCATTTTATGTAAATGTTTGTACAGAACAAACCTAATTTATTTTTTTAGGAGTCGTTTATTTAAAAAGCGATAGATGTAAATGGAAAAGAGAGTTTATCTTAACTGCGCGAGTGTACGCGAATTTTTCAGTCGCTTGAAAAGTTTAACTTTTCATGTAGGGTCATCCCACTACTAGCGTAGATTGTATAAAAAATATTAATGATCGTATCAGACATCTTGCAAATTGAATGTCCCTTACCCTGGTGTCTACATTCCGCGCTAAATTCTGCCATGTTTGTTTTGACCCGCGACCCCCAAACAGTCCCATAAGCCCTTGCACGGGGACTTTGGTCCCAGGCTACCGCTCTTTTCCAAAGTGAGGTATAGGTAATCGTATGACGGCGAGTGCAATTAAGGATTTGCATAACTAGTGATATTTGGATATTCTCTCAAAATTGCTCTAGCTTTGAGGCGAGTGCAATGTGGAACAAGCCTAAGGCGCGTATTAAACTGTGAAAAAAAGGGCGGGCATTCGAGAGCACGAGGGAAATGTAGAAAACACGAGCCCCAGGCATGTGTTTTCTACATTTTTCGAGTTTTCTCAAATGTCCGGAGTGTTTTATAAAAGTGTAATACGCGACTTAGGCTTCCTCATTTGCTTTATGATTTGCGATAAAACAATAATACACGCTTTTTGCTATGTTTTATACTCTCGGGTAAAACATGGGTTTTTGACCAATCAGAACGCGCGCAGGGTCCTGTGTGTACAAATCCTTGATTGCTCTAGCTTTCATACGATTACTCTTTTATCATATGAGTGAGAAAATTATGAACGCATGCGCGCTAATTTGTACAAATCAAAATTAACGACAACTTCGCCTGCTCTCAGCTAATCACACTGGAGTAATTTTGTCAGTCATACCGTACAAAAATTAACGAGATACGATGAGATAGGTGTGTGTTAATGTATGGATATATATATTTTTTCCAATTCTCCTCAACTTCACATTAGTTCTAAAGAAAAATTGAATGTGGATTTTAGGACTTCAAGGTCATTGTATTCCAGTGAAAGTCAAGTCCACAATCATAGCTAAGAGCTCTCCGGCCATTTCCAAGTTATGACTCTGTTTCAAAACGAGTTCTCATCCAAAACCTTGCATATGAATGGTTTCACACGAAAACCCACTTTAATACACAGAGACAAAAGGCAACTTGGGAATGGCCTTTTGGCGTAATGTTTGTAATGGGCCAGGCCTAGGCTCTTACGAAATTAAGGGTAGAGGGGTAGATAGTCTCGTCCTCCCTTCCTCTCTACCCTTAGGAATGTCTGATACTCGTGTTTTCTTCGTAACATTTTTGTCTCTAATAAGTTATTCGTGAAGTACCATTTTGAAGTGTGAATAAATTTCTACAAATGTGTGGTCAATGTTTCTGCTAACCTTACAGACAAGGAATCAATCATAATTACAAACTAAGCTAGCCAGAATGATGTCCCAATTTCTCCTGGAAGAAAGCGGGAATGAAACAGCTTAAATCTTACCTTCTCAACAAAATATATAATGCAACAGAACATGTTCCAGAGTGTATTAGCTAGGTGTGAAAATTCCAGAGATTTTAGGATTAATATCAGTATCTGGGCAACTGCGCACCTACCCCTCCCCTAACCCAACATGTTATAATAAGTTAATAAGTTAGTGTTACTGTTGGGTTAGGGGAGGGGTAGGTGTGCAGTTGCCCAGATACTGATATTGATCCAGATTTTAATGTAAGGAGTGAGATAGAAATGGAATCTTATTTTTAAAGACGAAATAAAAAAATCTTTCGAGTATATTTAGTACAGGTATGTTTTTTTAATTACGTACAGATACTGACATCACCATCTTTATCCACTTATCAGACACTGATCTGTTATAATGTCTGTAAACACACGAAGTTTTTGTTTGCGCGGACTAAATTCAATGCCTTCCCTTCATTTCCTATAACCGCTGTATCTCACGCTGTTTCCCCTTGTTCAAAAGCTCACAAAACGAAAATTTGAATCAGAAAACGATTTGAACAGGACAACTAAAATTTGCGTTGACCCAATCAACCTCTGAACCTCGGCAAGTTTCTCTGCTGCGCAGCTTCACCAATTAACCGTTTGCCCTTCGAATATCTTGGTCAAAATGATAAACATAAATAAATGAAAAAGTGAACCATTGCTCACACGTTCCCGCATGAGTTGGAACAAAAGACAGACTGCACGAAGTCTAACCCTCAACAACGGTTCCGTTGTGCTGATGCAATAATTTAGATCATTTATTTTAAGGAGGTGGGTGAGTATCGGAGTAATTCCTAGAAAAATAGAAAATGTGAAAAAGAACAATATCACAACACGGAAATAAAGACAAGGTTCCTTAGCCCCTCCCCTTCTCCGCTTCTCTTCTCGCACCAGGCACCCTGCGAAAAGAATTGAATTGCCGCACGTTCTTCCATTCCTAATGAAGCAAAACCGGGTTTTTCTCCGACTTAAACTTCGTGATACTATTGCCTAGCCCTAAATTACATGTATGCAAGTTGAATAAACATTGGGATAAGACACGGATTGTCCTACTGAAGTAAGAGAAGTTCAATGGCATATGTTACAGAGTTAACCAAAGAACACAGTGTATCGACCATAAAGTTATTTTCCAGTTTCCTTAAGGGAGCGTCCGGCGGGGTGAGCCAAAAGGACGGATTTTAAAAGGGATTTAAAAGAGGTATTTTAACAAAAACAGGTGGATAAATGGGGAGCTTGGATAACAAAGTGGCCTGTCAAAAGGGTCTTTTAAAAGCCTTTAAATACGGATTTTCAGGACCTTTGGTGACTTGGTCCGCGCTTGAACTTCGACAAGAAGTTGGACAAAGCTGATTTCTTCTTGGTGCCTTTGCTCGCGTCTAGCCAATCGTTTTCTCCTGTCAAATCCATGATTACTTCATTCTTGACGCCAACACCACTGGGTCCAGGAATATCGTCTTCTGGACAGAACAGGTCACATGATGAGCCTTGGTACGTGTCTGAATTACACTCGTTAAAATTGTCCGCTGTCGGGGAAGTCAGAACGTCGACAAACGATGACATTAGATCCGTGTCGACTGTGGAAGAAGGCTCATTGACTTTCTTTCCGTTTGTTTTCCTCCACGCTTCCTGTTTTCCTGGTGCTGCCGCGACTTTGTTTCTTTTGAACACTTTCTTCTTCATTTTCTTCCCATGGTAGCTGTCGTCTTCCCCAGCACACGAGCTCGTCACATCGTAAAAATCAATCTCTTTGACAGGTTTAAGTTTCTTCTGTTTTGTTTTACGAACAATGCGGACTCCAAATCGATTGGTATTTGTTCTTTCAATGCCAAAACTTATGAAGCACAAGAAAAGGAACAAAACAAAAGATATCCCGCCATACGATCGTGACATCTTCGCGTTCGACTTTCTTTATCCTTTTCTTTTTCGCAACACGCGCTGATGACTTCACCGCACAAAACAATTGTTTGCTAATTGTTTTCTAAATTATCAAAAAGTGCGCGCGCAATTGCCTTTATAAGACCAGTGTACAAATTGTCCTTGCTATTCCTCACTTGTATCGTGCACTACTGGTTGAGTGGATTTTACCATATATTCAGATAATTTGACAAGACTGACTGATCGGTGTCTTATTTAGGGACTCGGGCTGAGAAATTCTCGGCGCTCTTCAGGCTTAGGGAGGGGTGGGGTATGTGAAATTTCATGCCGAAGAAATTTTTGTTTTTAGTGAGAGGCACCTCTCATGCATAAACCTTTTGTCAATGGGAAAATATCTTATTAACACTTCGATACAGCAAACTGATTATTGTTCTTAAATTGGTGGTTCGGCTGGGCAAAAGAAAGCATGAGCCCGTGGGTTCCCGACTTAATATTGTTTTGCCAATAATTTCTCGCACTGTTTTTTGTTGTTGTTCTCTCTGCACCTTTTCTTCCGTTTTGGATATTTTTTTTCTTATAATAGACCCGAAACCAAATCTGAAGACTAGTCCCTCCTAATATTGGGCCTGCCGATGATATGAGGGTGGCGAAGACCGGCCGACCAACCTCAGCAACAGAAAATGAGGGCCCTCTCACTTTTTGAGCTCAGTTAAAAACAAAGTTTATAAAATGACGAAGCAGGAGAACTTCAACCTGCTTGAAGCGCTTAATGTAGCTCTATTGTACTCGCTGCCATTTTGCTTACGAACACAGTAAAAACACAGACAACTTCGGAAATGTTGTGTCCTTCCGAGTGCTTCCGATTATTCAGAAAAAGCCGGAAATTCTCGGTTGGACTTACGTAGGTTTTGCTTCATAAGGCAGCGTAAAATGTCTTTTTTACAGAGGCCGTCGCCGATATTAAAAGTCGCAGAACATGGCCGTTTTTGTTTGATACAGGATTTGATTAATGGCCAACAGTACATTATTCATGGCGTTATTTCAGGGGCACCCAACGAGAATATAGTTCAAAACCACTTAAACATAGCATTGTTAAACGTGTTTTAGTATTTAAACGGTGAATGTGGGCATATTTTTATCCCCTATAAATTTTTCATCTGTTCGGATTTCCTAGCTGAAAGTCCAGTGATCCGAAAATTATAGGGATCAAACCTTACCTGTTCGAAAATTTCAGCCAGAAAAAAGGCTCGCGAAAATTCTAGGTGACCTTTTTAGGGTAAAAATCCGTTGAAAATGGGCAATTTTACCATTTTTTAGATGTTCGAAAATCCTAGGAGAGGCAGGCAAGTAAGTAATTTTACAACAAATGTTCCGAAAATTCTAGATCTCAAATCGTCTTCCGAACAGATATTTTTCTGAAAATTGTCGTTGGGTGCCCCTGTTATTTCATGCCGTTATTTCAAAATGAAGTCTTAACGGGAGAGTGTACGTAAAACATGGATCCCTGCCGTATAGACTCCCTCTGTTGGCCAGGTCCATGGAAGAAATGCTATTAAAATGTGACTTAATGAAAATTGATTAAACATTTAATCAAATTGAAACATTGTTGTGGATTCATTTTTTTCAATTTTCTTATATTGTTGTTACGAAAAATTATTGCGTGAGTAGTACTGTGTAGATTCGCGAATATGCTAATTTCGTCTCGAATCTTCTAGCATATTTAATTAGTGACAGAGAGGTTACGTGGATATCTTGGCAGAGGCCGTGTGTTTATACAAGAGTGACGGAGTCCAAGTGTAATTACAAGCCCAGCGTGTGCTAGTTGTGAAGTCCTGTGTGGAAATACTGCGTTCGTGTGGAATAAATATCCTTGTTGTGTTTTCCGACATCCCTGAGTTCTGTTTGGACTACAAACTACCTACCACTAAATCATCGAACTTGCAACAATTGTTTTATTTTTATTTTATCATTGTTCACTACAGTATTTTTAGGGCTAGTAAAAATATGGGGTCCATGGACCTGGTCTATTTTTGATGAACCTGGTCCAATGGACCTGGTCTACGGAGGGGGTCCTTGGACCAGGGGTCCATGTTATGTACTCTCCCAGTCTTTACTGATTCAACCAGGTCTAAGAGGCAGCTGGCTCACGTTTCTGGAAATCTGTGTAAATTCATAAAAAAAGGTGACATTGGATGGTATTTACAAGGTTGCATTCTTGCTTCCGATTTGCACAGTACAGTTTCTAGATCTATTATTTTTAACATAAACAATGAAATGGGCTCCCCAGTGGGGTACTCCCCTATAAAAAGTGCAGGAGTACTAGTCAGAAGTTTTGATAAGAAGCCTTAAGAGGCACCCAGATCCTCAGCCAAAATCCTGTTTTGTGGGTGTGGCTTGAAATTTTACCATCTCTTAGGTGTACCAATTCCAAAACAACAAATTATTTCCTGTCACTTTTTTTCGGGTCAACACCATAAAAGGTAATGCAGATGCTTCTGCTGTGGATCTTTTGAGGCTCAACAACCTAAGAGGAACCAAAGCTTCCCTTTTAACCCCTAAAAGGTACAATGAGCAGCCCAGTCCTTCTTATATGGGTTCCCACCAGGGATGGACTCAAACAATCAAACAATCATTGGAGCTGGACTTGCCTATTACAATGAACTGGCCAACTTTAAACACGAGAGACAGTGTTTCATCAAAATATCCAAACACCGATGAAAATATGATGCACAGCAGAGTATTTTTGAAGAAATTCTAGGTGTTTGGATAGCCAATGAAACACTGTCTTGTGTGTTTGATATATCTTCTCAATCAAAACAAAGCTTTGGAGTAAATTGAGATGTAAAATTGTCAAAATCTATTCTAATTAAGAGCAGGTATCCATACCTCCTTTATGGTTGTGATTGTCTTTGTTTCATAAACGTGATTAATTAGTAATGAGTTTGAGAAATAGAAATCTAAAACAGCTTTTGCAGAGTTGAAATATATGAATGTATTATGAAACATGGAGATTCGAAGCTCCTATAAGCTCTCTTGTATATATACATCCACCCCTCCCCTATCAAAATCAGGGAGGACATCCCCTCACCAAATTTAGGGTAGGGGGCAGATGTAGACAGGCTAACTTGTATATTCATTATGCTTAAATGCATTATCAAATTTTATAACTTCTGATCACCCCTTCTTGGCTTCATTTTTTTATCTATAATTTTTTCTCTTTACCCTCGTATTCCCACGGTAATAAGCCAGATCAAAAGATTTAAACACTGAATAATTAATAGTACTCTGGTAACCTGTGCCTTTGAACAATATTAGCCTTTGATGTTTAGCTAATAATTGGTGAGGGAGGAAGTCCTTAATTTATTATTAATGCCCAATCAGCCAAATGGTGAAAAAGACATGATTATGATGATCATGGTCTTAAAATGTTTCTCATTTGCTCATAATTCTCCATCTTTGTTGAGACGGATGTGTTATGTCTCATTTTTTTAATTTATGGGGTTCAACTGAACACTCTGAGCCCCCCTCCCCCCTGCCTACCGCCACCCCTAAGATTTGCCCCAGCATTTAAATATAAGCCAAACTCCAAACTGATCTTGCTGTCTAGCCGATACAGTATTTATACCAATAGGTGGTCAGCCTCTAGATTATGCTAACTAATAATTACAAGTAAGTTTCCTTTTTTCATAAAACAGCAAGCAGATACAACAACCTCTTTCAACTCTTTTAGATGTCTGTTTATTGTTGTTAAAGGCACAATTAGCAGGGGGGATCCAGGATTTTTCTTAGGAGGAGGTGCACCACTATAAGGAATGGCGTAACTGACTGCTAAGGAAAACAAATTTTAAAAGCAGATACAAAGGCTTTCTCTTGGGGGGAGGGGGAGTGCACATCCCCTTCACCCTCCAGCGATCCACCCCTGCATAGCCTAAATTTACAGTATATTTTTTGACACCAATTATAGCGGGTAAATGATTTAAAGGGACACAGTCACCTGGTCCACATGCACATTACATACCATTCCATAGCTAATTTGCATATACCCGAGACGCGATAAATACTGTTTTTAACCTGATATGATAAAAATAATATCATAGGATGAGAAAAAGGACACTCAAAAGCAGGTTTTTCAGTAAACGATTGAAAATCGAGCAAAAAACTGGGAATAATGAAGTGGATTTCTAGATGAACTGTGATTTTAGGTTGAGGTAAACTTTTTTCAAAGTGAGAAAAACTAGTGTCCACGGTCAGCTTAGCCACAAAGCTGACTGTGTCCCTTTAAATTCTGAGCTTGCCAGTTTTATAAGTTTTATCCTTGTAACCACATATACCTTCCTATACAAATTTTGCAAGTGTTTTACTTATAAGGTCTTGTCCTGCTTGAGGACCTGACCACACAGGTCTTAGCTTCTTGTATTAAACAGGGGCTTTGTTATTTTGAGATAAGTACTATAAAAGCATTTTATTAAATTAATTAATGTGATTTCCATTAAATGTCAGCATCTAACTAACATATATTAAATTGATTCATTACAAATATTTGAACCAAACATTACAAAACATGTAATCTATCCTTAGATGAAAATTAGTGAGGCTGATTACACAGTATAGGAAGGCTGTGCCTTCCAAAATATTGGTGTTTAATCAGTCTTGCTAATTTTCGTCCATTATTTAACTTATAGCTGATTAGATCTTCTACAGCGAGAGGATCTGGAACTTCTGTTTTGTCACGATGGTCCTTGCAAAAATTAACGTCTTAATCTGTCAGATATTCAATTGCAAAAGAAAATCACATTTAAAATTATGTACACTCTCTTACAGACAAAAACAAATTGAACTATACTCAGGTTCATTACCCCCAAAAATGGATTTGAACAAAAAAAAAATTGAGAGTGAGATGTTGTTCTTTGATTGGTTGAGGTGTTGTGACTTTGATTTATGGTGCTCCTCTTTCTCTATTCTATACTTCCTTCGACTAAACCCATGAGGGGTGTGTAATATATGTAAAATAATTTATTTACCGGTATTAAATAATTATTTAGCTGGTGAAATGAACGAAGGGAATATTTTGAAAAAAATAAATATTAAATAAATTGTAATATTTACTTGTAAATTACAAATAGAAATGTAAGCAGCACAGTGTCAGCTCCCCAGGTACCAGAGGAGCCCAAGAGATTCAGTAATCCCCTCTGATTTTCTGAATAACTGAATTGTCACTTGAAACTTTCAAGATATGAAAAATTTCATGCCTGCTGTATTTGAATTGATAAAAATGTTGTTTTGGGCTGGGGTGGAGGTAAAGAGAGAGGGGGGGGGGGGGGGGGGAACTGGCAGTATACATGATGGGCATGGCAGGGGGTCTGAAAGAGCTTCATATTGCAAACCCCTCAAAATACACGAGACTGAAATTTTACACCCCAAGAAAACCTGACATCAAATTTTCCTACTCAAAAATATACAAGACTTAAATACCTCTGTAATTATTTATTCAATCAAACAGGCTTTTTTAATGAAATTCATGTAACCATTAATGTCTCTCCATCCTCCAACTGATTGCAAAAAAAGTCGTTCAGAGATACAAACCTCAATACATGTATTCTTTTAAAACCTAAAACAATATGACAGATATATATCTTGACCCACAAAGATGCCGAGGGTGTAGATTTTCAACCACAAAATATCCCACAAAAATTCCTCTGCCCCACCTCCCCCTTCATGTATATTGCAAGTACCCCTACACCATGGGGTTTTTGGTAACCAAAAAGTGCTAGCTATGATTTTTGATGAAACCTAAGGTTTTTGGCAAATGGACAAAAATTGGAGAAGATTCAAGTTCTCCTAGAATGAATGATGATAATATTTTTTTTGTGCAGCCTTAAGTTAACCTACAGAGCTTTAAAAGCACTTGAGATGACCTAAAACAGCATTACAAAGTACAGTGTATTTGAGAGAAATTGTCATTGGGTACCCCTGAGGTAAGATAAGTTGAACATGAAAAAGGCACCTCCCCCAGGGAAAAAATCTGTGGCTATTGTTTAAATTTAATTCTAGAGTAGACAAACTTTGCTAGTGAAAAATGATGTATTAGAAATACTCAGCTCATTTGGATTTTATATCAAAATGCACATGTTCGTGCTTGAACTCGCAAGCTATAAATTGAATAAAATTTCAATATTATTGTTACCAGTGAATAACAAAAATACATTGATCAGTTGCTGATATTTTTGCAAAACAGAGCATGTACTTTATCTTACGGACTTTAATCCTACTCGGGATCCAACATTAAATACCCACGCTTAAGTGCATGAATGTGCGGTAAGTGTGAGTTGAACACATTGTAATCTATAAATTGATTATTAAGTATCAATATTTCTATTACCTATGAATGATAATTGATCAGTTGTTGATTTTTTGAAAAAGAGCTTGCACTTCATCTGATGTCTTTGCAAATATGGACAAGTAAGACTCGCATCCCTTGACTGCATCAGCAGCAGATAGTACAATGATTGTTCCATCGGCATTGGCATTGCTGTCATTGGCCTTCTTAACTAATTCTTTGGCCCTCATGTTCTCATGCTTATTTTTGCAAAAAATTGCTGAGTGCCTCAAGCCAATATCTAAAGCCATGTGACGCGCTAGAAGTAAATGTGTCGTATCGCCACCAATTCTCGGGTTGACATCGACCAGGTACTTCCTGTCATCTGTGATAAGCACCTCGAAAGTGACCAAGCCAAAGTAACCTCGCTTTTGAAGATATTTCTTAATTGGTAAAGTGAAATCTTCGTAAACTAGTTTTTCATACTCCTCTTGTCTGTCCCAGTCCACTGCTCCAGAAGTCCAGGCAAAGATTCCATTGAAACCTCCCGATGTTGTTCCAACCCAGAATACTTCTCCCGATTTGTGCAAATAAAATTGAAAGCTGGGCACTTCTCTGGCCCCAGGGATGAATTCTTGAAATATAATTCGCCCTTTCCAGTGACACGCGTCTTTGATTTCTCGCAGGGTGTCGGACAATTCGCTTTCATTCTTTACAAGCCAGCTTCCACGACCTCCCGTGCTCATGTCCGCCTTGACCGCGCAAGGGTAAGAAATGGCGTTTTTGTCGAGATGTCTTGGAAATGGCACGCCGACATCGAGAATTGAACTCTTGAGTTGTACCTCGTACAAGACATCCGGATGTACACTATGTTTGTACTTCGGTATACCTTGAAGCGCCGCTGTTGTGACAACTGGAACATCATCTTGCAGTCCTTCGTCCAGTGACTTGATAACTACGGAAGGGAAAGCGGGAAGCCATTGTTTCCAATGCTCTTGCAAGTAAGATTCCGGCTTACACTCCATAATAATTGGAATCTCATTCCCTGCTGCGGGAAGATGACGAAATGGCGACAAAAGACGATCGAAATATAGAGGAGACGGTGGGCAATCATAGACCAAGTAATTCCTATCGTTCAAGAATCTGTAACCCTTAGAATACGAGGACGGTTTCTGTGGAAGAAAATATGCTTCTTTCAGGCACTTCTTAATCAGTCTTCCAATAGTGACAACGTTTTTCGAAGACATCATGACATAACGAGTCCAATCCTATTTACCATAAACACGTGTACGCATAACTTGAGCAACCAGCGGATTGGATTGCGTGACGGCATTTACTGCCGTTACTTTTGGCTGATGAAATGATACCCTTCTACCGGAGTCGAGGAAGGCCGAAGCTCCGTAAGACGAAATTTGCTTGCAGTCCTGTTTCGATTGAGGTTTAAGCGAAGAGCGTCACGCTGGCTTGACTTCAAGACGATGGTCGCTTGGTTTTAAAGCGGTGAAGCGAAGCGATTCCAGAGTTAACTATTTTATCGTGCTTCTCTCCCGCCGTTCCATGATCCAGGAATACTACAGGGTGTGAACGGGGTTAACCGTCTAGCGACAAAGGGCTAGAAAATATTACTGACTACCAACACAATGAGGAAAAAATTACCGACTAGCGACAAAAAAATTAACTGGGATTTACCGACAACCGACAAAGTAATGAAATTTTAACCGATAACCGACATGCGGACCCCCTCCCCCCCCCCCCCCTCCATTCAGATCCTCATACTATGAATAACTGTCCTGTTATTGATCATGCATTTCGTCATCACATTGTCAAAGTAGCTGTGGATCCGCGAGGCGATAGCCGAGTGGATCCGCAGACTACTTTGACAATGTTATGACGAAATTCATATATGTTATTGGCCGGATGGGAGGTCCGTATAGGGAAAAACTGTGACCGAGGTCTTGAAAATGCTGCCCGAGGCCGCAGGCCGAGGGCAGCATTTTCAAGCCCGAGGTCACAGTTTTTCCCTATACGGACCGACCCTAAGCCGGCCAATAACATTTTTATCTTTTTCTTTCTTGACGTAAACTGGCTTACAAGTGCGTCTGTTTACGCAACTTTGCCATTGAATCGGCTTACGCGCCGTCTACAAACCATTCGCAAAAAATCTAACGAGCGAAAGAACGAGTAAATCAGATATTATACGAAGAAAGATGTATTAAAGAACATAATTTTTTCGAACTACTTTATGCTAGTGCATTTAGTTCCCTAGTTAAGGTCTCCAAAATTGTTTTCCAGGTGTGAATTTTTGTCCAAAGTTTGAAGTTGTACTACAAAAACAGTTTTTGTCGATCATTGCGAATCACTCGACTGAATTAGACTTTTCTACCCTAAATTGAGTAGCAGATAACGAGAAAATTCGTTAAGTGTATTCCACAGCAATTCTATGAAGTACAGCAACGATTAGAGAGGGAAACTCGACTGAAATTGACTCAGTTTTTACTTAAAATTGTACAAAGAGACACACAGGATTACGCGCCATTACAGCGCCGAGCAACAAACAACCAGACAAACTCTCACAGCTTCAAAAACTTCAATTGAATTTACTTACAGTAACTTTCCTTGCCATCTAAAGGTGAATAGAGGTAAACTTGCGTTAATTAATCGTCTTTGGAAGTGAAAAAAGGGCGAAAGATTGACGATAACGGCTAATTCATTCACGAAAATAGATCAACACGATGGATTCCGCCCGCTGTAGCGGTCCGTATGAGAGAATTCCGCCCGCTCCAGGAACCAATCAGATTGCAGGATTTGTTAAATTCCGCCCGCTCACGAGCCCAAAAAAAGATAAATTGTCAATAACAGGACAGACGCATTAAAAACTGACATCAATTTGTTTTTTACGATAACAAATTGTCGAATTGCCCGCTCTCGCTCGCTGACGCGTCGCATGAATTTCAAATTTATGTGTCTGTCCGCATATGGACAATAAATTAAACCAATGAGCGCGCATGAATTTCTGCAGTTATCGTAAAAATTGTGTTTTACTTGCGATGCGCAAAACTGCCATCATTCAGCGTCCTAATATTAACACAGATTGGATTTCGTTACATTTTTGGCCGTCCGGTCGGCCTTTCAATTGGTTTTATAGCCAGGTTAAACCTGGGGTCATGCAGGGGAGAGGGTGCACTCTCATATTTTCTTTGGTCGTGTTCCTATGGTCTTGCCTAGGGGTGGTGGGTTTGTTCTTTGCTGCGAAAACAGTATCTCTTAGCTCATTGACTCCTGTGCCGCCCGTAACCGCCCGTGACGAACCTTAGCCTTTCTTCCACTTCTGACGTCATCATTTTTGACCAAAATTGGCATCATCTTTACTCAAGTTTTGCAGGAGGAAAAGATCTTTCCAATGATGCCTAGATCAGAGTGATCGGCCTAATGGAGCCTGAGATATGCACAAAAATGCTAAAAAAGATGAGTGAAAAACTCAGAGCAAAATTTCCTGCCACTACACCCAGCTGCTCCATGGTAAAAATTGGCCGCCTCGATGACTCTTTCTTAGAAGGTTTTTAACTGCAAGCAAGTCCAGTAAAAGGTCAATCCCTGCAGCGAAAAAAAGAAAAAAAGAAAAAGGGAAGGGAAAAAAATTCAAAAATCGAAAAGCCTAAAGACGTAGGTCACCTTTTCGTCCAAAACAATTTTGATTTCTGCGCATGCCCGAGCCAAAAGTTCGTAAAACGTGATTTTAGTGGCAAGAAGGGCTAGCTGTCGTGTTACGAATGCATTTTCGACCAGATTGAGACTAATTTGGCCGAGATCCAGCCTCAAAACCACCAAAATGTCCAAAAACGCATTTTTGGCAAAAGTTCAAGAGTCAATGGGTTAAATTTGGCGTGAAGAGTGTGGAACAGATGCAACATTTTTTAAGACTGATTCCAGACATTTTTGGCATTGATGCTGTCACACTCCTCTCAAAACGACTGGAAATCGAGCCTATGCTGTGATGCAGGATTTTCAACGGTTCTCGATCACTCTGAGAAGCTAAGGGCTATTACACCTTTTCTTTTGAATCTTAACATCCTAGACTGTGGTGTCTGCCATCACCCTGTTTATTTTTTGTTTATTTACTTATTTATTTCATATTTATTATTTTATTTATTCATTTATTCATTCATTTATTCATTTATTTATTTTGTGATGTTTTGTTTTTATGTCAGAAGTTTTTTATAGAACTCTTACTCTTCGGCCATTTCAGCTCACTCAGAAATAATATACAAACTGCGATTAGAAATATGACAGAAAACGCATTTTGTACAAAAACTAAGTCATTAATCAAAGTTATTGTACTATACAACGTGTGTTGTTTTGTCGTGTTTGTAACTGCAGTTTGTATATTATTTTTGTCGTGAGAAATTACAAGATCGCGGGCTCAAAAAACCGTCTAGAAATTGTTGACACGCGCATCTTGAAGTTGGGAGAGTTTATTTTTCATTTCTGAAAGAAAACGAGGAGGTCAAAAACCACTGATTGTACTTAACAGTTTAGGGACAAATAAACGGAAGAGATATCTTCACTGAGTGATGGAAATTTGATCTATTTTCAATAAAGTGTGTGTACGTGACTTCATGAAATTCTCAAATCTTAAACTAAAGAGCCACTAAAGGTTTTATCCTCATCAGGCATAGGAAATACTAAATTTACACCTGTTGACAGCTTTCCAGCTCCTTAGCGTCCTTCAAATGGAAGCTAGCGCATTTTGAATTTCGAAATTATATGGCCATATCAATGATGCTTTATATCATAAAGCTAAGATC
This sequence comes from Platygyra sinensis, assembly GCA_019787425.1. Taxonomy (NCBI): domain Eukaryota; kingdom Metazoa; phylum Cnidaria; class Anthozoa; order Scleractinia; family Merulinidae; genus Platygyra; species Platygyra sinensis. The sequence continues at coordinate 203 of JAHPZR010005947.1, read as the reverse complement.
GCGTTTGTCGAAAAAATATACACTTGTCTCGTGATTTTTAGCCATTTTAGAAGTTCAACTATTAGGAAAAGTGCTTGTGTAAATGTTTTCTGGTTCGGTCAAGATAATCAGTCGACTAGATGCCCAAAGTAAGTTCCAGATGTTTACAATATTATCAGGCCGCCATATTGGAGGACTATTATATAAAATCAAAGGGCTCTTAT
>JAHPZR010005945.1:0-57978 GCA_019787425.1 Platygyra sinensis | reverse complement strand
CCGTAGAGTTCCGATAGTAGCGACCCTCGTTACTTTCGGAATTAGCAGCCTTTGGGGGTCGTAACTTTAGGGGGGTCGTTATTCTCGGGGGGTCGTTACTTTCGGGGAACAGAAATCGTTTACAAATAGCGCTGGCGTGAGTTTTTTTTCCCGAAATTTAAACGAACATAAAATGAAAAAAGAACAACATTTTGTTTGCATTCCACATGTATAGATTGTGTTTCATAAAAAGAAGGTAACAATGATAAATACGTACATGTACCGACAGCAATACTGTAATAAAATACCGTAAATCAATATCAACACCAATAAACAAAGGAGACAAAATTCGTCTATCCAGTTTCATTGAACTGTTCCCCTTGTTGCAAATTAAAGTGCCTTACTGTGAACGTATTACGGTATTGTACATTATAATGTTGACTGTTGATTGACAAATTAAAGGTATACGGAATACAATTTAAAAAAACTTCGTCTCGCTACTTTTGGGAGTGGGGGGGGGGGGGCGGTGATCACTACTTTCGGGAGGGGTCGCTACTTTCGGGGGGGTCACTACTTTCGGGGGATCGCTACTTTCGGGATTTACTAGCAGCCACAAAAAATTGACGTTAATTTCGGGGGGTTGCTACTTTCGGGGGCTCGTTACTATCGGAACTCTACGGTAGTTTATAGGCTGATAAACCACGCGGGATATTGGGAGAACACGAGAAGAATTTGTAAATCACTCGCCGCTCGTGATTAATGAATTCTTCTCGTATTCTGCCAACATTGTTTTGCACGTGTAAAATCTATATTTTAAAGCAAATGAAGAAGGCTAAGCCGTGTATTACACTGTGATAAAACACTCCGGTCATTTGAAAACACATATCCCTTGTGTTCTCAAATGACCATCGTGTTTATGACAGTGTAATATTTGTTAAATAAACCATAGAAACTTGTGATCTTTTGCTTAAGTATCTTAGTTGAAATCACAGCTGGCTTGCTTTCAACTCAATAAAAAGTCTTCGAGAAGAAATGTTTCATAAAAGTTTATTTTAGATGCATGTGCAGTAACAACAGTAAAATTTTGACGCATGAAACAGGTGGCACAATATTACTGATGAAGTCGAAATCCTCATCCATGGAACCTCGTTCCCAGGGTGTCTGACAGGGGGCGGTGAGATGAGAGACCCTGGTAACGAGAATGCTCATCTACGACACAATAGGCCTTTTGCAGCAGTTGGTCACGTGACGTGCTTTTCAAGAACACACTGATTAATCATTGGTAATGCATAATGTTATCAGAAATGGAAAGAACAGTTCCAAATAAGCTTACATGCAAATTTTCTGGTTTATATCTTTTAAGGGGGAATTTTTATGGACGTTAAAAATTAGAAGGATTTGTATAAGAAGAAGTCGCTTTGCCCTCCAGTCACGCTCCAGTGGTTTTCCATACAAATCCTTATAATTTTGCAAGTTTTCAAGCTGCCATAAAATCTTTGCCTTTCGGCGTAAGGGCCTAGAAATTTCCATTTTTCCTAATATTTTACCCCTCTTTCTATCTCCAATGGTTATATGCCAGCAGCTTCTTTTGGTAGTGATTAATAACAGAAAAGGTTTCTGGAGGGCAAAGCTTCCTCGCTTCCATACAAAACCTTCTAATTTTTGCAATATTCAAATCGTCATTAAATCTCAACCTTATACGGCATTGGTCTGAAAATTGGTGTCTTGGTTATTTAAGACATGCTCTTTCCAGCTCTGAAATTCATTTTGCTGTGGCTAAAAGTTTAGAAATTATCGGTCACGTGACCAACTGTATTGCCTGATTTCATACGGTGAAAAGGAGCCTTTATACGGTGAGGGACTAGGTACGAGTCTGTAAATTATGGGATTAGCAACTCTATTGATCCCCATAGTCAAGTTAAGATTCACAAAATTTACAAAGAAATGTATGGAAATGCGGAAAAATCCAGAGAAAAGTCGCGAATTGGAACGAAAGGGACATTTTAACTCTTAAAGGAGTTTGCATCCGGGTTCCGCGGAATGATTAGACTGCCGACAGCAATGAAAGTCGCCACAGTAGTTTCCACAGTAGCGGACAGTAGCGTGTATTCGAGAAATATTGTTGTAGGAATTGGAAGAGGAGATGCCATATTCTTTAAAGGTAGGAACTGAGTTGTTTTATAAGCCTTGAGATTTGGATGAAAGTATACGCTTAAAAGGGGCTCAGTCACGGTATTTTGAGTTATTTTGAGCATCAACAAAATTACCGTTAAATTGAACGAAACCTGAAAATGATATACTTTACAAAGCTAATAAGATAGAAAAACATCAAAGAGACGATAATAAACCATAAAGGAACAAGGATGGTTAACGATGGAGAAGATTGACACGGATTGCAAACAACGAATTTGAAAAGTTTAGCTAAACTTTTCAAACCGTTCAACCGTGACTGAGCCCCTTTAAGCTTTTTGTGGTGTAAATGGTAGTGGCATGCAGGTAACTAAGACAAGTTAAAGCAACAAAAGAATAGATGTGTGTACGATCGAGGGAAAGGGCAGTACAGATATATCTCGACAATGATTAGAAGAGCTGACTAGTCTGAGAGCAATTATTGTGTACTAACTTAATTAAATAAAACTTAATGTTTTTTGATACGTTTATTATGGAACTGAGATTCACATCACAGTGAGATGACATTCAAAAACTCTGTTTGTCCTTCGAGCTAGCTGTAATTTTATCTTTAGTTCTAGCCAAATCTCTGAGGACCTAGCTCAAAATTATTTTATTATAAGGATAATTAAATCAATTTGATATAGAAAAATAATGCTACTTAATAATACGGAGCTTAGATGAACTAATTCTCTTTTTTAATTTCCCTTTTGAATGAAATCTTGATACAATGAAACGTTTAGAACACTCAAATATGCGTGGTTCTAGAAAATATCGATACTTTCCATGGAGGGTTGTTATCTGATTTTTAAAAACTGCCCCTCCTCAGGATTTTCTGTTCCAGGGGGCTGTACAATACTCACCCCTTGCCCATTTGCTCAAATTTCCATGATTTTTCTACTTAGGTACCTTTGCCCCTTTGGAATTCCATATCCATAAATAACAAAATCCTTCGTACTGTGCAAGGTGGCATATTTTTTCACAAACAATTGTAATCCTTGATTTGGTCACACTACGTATGCTGCAAGCCTATGTTATCGTACATTATTTATGGTGATATTTACTGGGTCAGGATCAAAGCTGCCGGGCAATGAAAAATTAAGGCTCTGAGACTTAATTTTCCAAAAAAATATGACCATGGAAAATTCTAGGTGTAAATTCATGTCATGCCAAAAATAATTTTGAACTACAGTAACAACTCACTTAGAAGTGTTCGACTCTCAAATGCCATAGTGGCTGACTTTTTCTTCATTCAAAGAAGTTTTTATACAACAATCTATTAAGAAAGTTTTAATTTATGCATAGTCAAAACAGCATATCAAATTACTCAACACATGTAGTTACAGTCTGCAAATGCAGACGTATATCCACCTGTCGCTTGTGTTCACTGAAAATGACGTCTGCGAACCCAAGCCAGGAAATGATTTTGTTTCTGTTTGGCCAATCAGATTCCATGATAGAATGAAACTCAACTGCTCCTTACAGAGAATAGCTTGTGCAGTTGTTCTGGGGTTACTTGAGCTAAACTGTGATTGGCTTAAAATTCCTATGTCACCTTAATTGTTTCTTAGCTCAGGTTCACAAATGTTATTTTCAGTGGAGACAAGCGACAGCTGGAAATACTTCTGTGTTCGCAGGCTAATGCAGTTTTTATTAGCAGGAAAGTAAAGCCATCACACAAACATGCTTTTTAAAACAGCTGTTTACCAAATGGACTGAAATTTTTCTTTCAGGAAACAAGTACATTTGTAAACTTAAGTCATACACTTTGTATCTGTAGTTTGTTAATGCTGTGATGTTTTTAATTAATGTCACATGTTTCAATTATGTGGTATGAGAAATAATCAAATGAGATCTTGGCTATGGCTCCACAACGTTGCTACCAAATTATTAACTAGATGGATATATAATGATGAAAAGAATATGCAATAACCTTGTTACAGCAAGTTTTTGTCTCGCAATGCTGCTGCACTATCCAGAAATGTAGTTGGAAGAAAAAAAAACATTTGTATTGTTTCACTTTCTCTTGCAAACTTTCTGCTAAAAACAATGTCTGAAGTTTGTTATTAGGAAAAGAACTGTTCCACTTATGTCAACGTTATGCGTGGCTGTTGGGCAACCTGTGATAATGGTTTCACTAGTGTTAGGCTATCAGACAGCCTCTTTGTTGTACCCTGCACATGCAAAAAAAAATCTATAACCTTAATTAAGCACTTGCATTTAAGATTAGATTCAGAAAAGAATAAAATACTGTAGTAACAACAACAACAACATTTATTTGTACCAAAAGAAATACAAATAGAAGTAATACATAGATTTAAGAAACTGTATTGTTAGCAATTTCTCAATAATGAGGACTTAGTTATTCGTTTCAATAATTATTGATATTAACTGTCTTTTGATTGATAACTCAGTGGCATAATGATGCTATGGATAAGTAGAAAATGAAACCGTAATAAACACCTGTTTATGCAGTGTCCATCTACATTGAATGACTCATATATTGGATTTGGACAGCTGAATATGCAAGATTATTTTAGGAGATTTGATGTACACTAAAACTATGAAAGCAACTAAAACTAAATGTTCTGCAGCAATAAAGTAATTTAAGGAGAGGTTTACCTGTGTACTTCACATTTCTTGTCTTTGATTCTGAAAGTGATGCATTGGATGACATAAGAATTGAGAGATCCTTTTATGTGTTTTGAGTTTAAAATGGAATTAATTTGCACCAGTGAGTTTTTCTGTTTTTTTCATGCTTGTGTAGTTTTAATTGATGAATGAACCACTAATAAAACTAACAGTTGATACAGTACTAACAAATATGCAAATATCTATCAAAACTGCTAGGTAGCAATAGTTAAGATTTTGCTTAGAGATATTGTTGGTAAAATGAGAAGTAAAAAGAAGTATGATCAATACAGTCTAAGCTCTTGTAAGCGGACACTCTCGGGACGCAATAAAAATGTCCGTAACTGGAGCTGGCCACTTACGAGAATGGTTCTCATAAGCGGCCACTAGAGGTGTAGGGGATAGATGACCGTACGGGGGCTTGCCCAGTTAACAATAAATATTGGCATACAAAAAAATACCACGGTATTAAGTGATACTTTTGTTTTATTGCGCCCTATACAATCCTACGATAATGGTTGATTGATAAAAACAAGATACTGTACAGAGGTTGTTGATTTTCTTTTGGGTGTCCGTTCACGGGAGCTTAAAAACAAAGAAAAAATCTGAGTCGTAATCCCTGAAAGTGTCCGCAGCCATTACGGGAATGTCCACTTATGAGAAAGTAAAAATACAGAGTTTTTTATGGGAGTTAAAACGGGGTTTCAAACAAGGCGGCCGTAGGTAGAGCTGTCCGCATACGAGAGTGTCCATTAAGAGAGCTTCAACTGTATTGAAGTTTCAATAATCTCCAAAAAAGAAAATTGTAATTGCCAAATGGGTGACTGATTGATGATTTGTACTTGGGCGATTTTTTCACACTATGTTTGTGAATGGATGAGCAGTGATATTTAACACTCCATATAACAACAATAAGAAATTATTTAACTGCTTATTTACACTAAGAGCGCAGCTGGAATTTAAAATGTAATGACCTAGTAATAAGATTAGTTAGAATTGTTTTTTACCTCTGTGCTTGACAGTTTTCTTCTTTGATTCTGAAATTAATACATTAGAAGAGATTAAAACTAAGAAATCTTCCTATACAGTATGTGTTACTGCATACATGTACAAATTTGTAAGATTTTTGTGATGAATTTTTCACACATTGATTTTGATTTGGGCTGCTATGGAGCTCAAGCCTTTACAAGGGAGTACCATGCCCACCCACCCACCCATCCCCCCTGCCAAACCAAATGTCTATCATAACATTTCGTAATTTATTGATAGTTGAAGTGGAGCAAGTTTCAATTAGTATGAGTAGGCTGCAGGATTTTGAGTATACATACATCTCCAATTTTCTATGTTGAGGAGCCCCCAAGCAACCATATAGAGGTTTCCAATTGCTTGAAAAAAGCAATTATAACAATTCGATTCTTTAAGGCATCAATGTTGAACATTGCAGATTTGTCATTTTTAAGTTAGTTTGCAATTTGGACAAGTAAATGACTGATTGAAGTCATTTCCTTTAAATAGTTCTAACAAAGCATGTTAATCTGTTAGATGATGTAAATGTGTTTATTTTCACTGAAACTTTACTCTTCACATTACATATAAAGGCATGTGTATGAAATTTTTTTAAAATATTTTTATTTAAACAGCTTAAAAATTATTCTTTTGATTATTCTTACTTTCTCGGTTTTCATGTCATGTAATCATATTCCAAAATTAAAAATTACCTTTGCTTCTGAGGTTTTACTTGCATCAGACAAAAGACCCTACAGGAACTTGATGTTTCACAACACTAGCACGTTTGAATTTCCAAGCTTTTGTGTTGCGTGACATGAACATGGCGGCCCAAGAAGGCTGTCGCATGGGCCAAAAGATGAGTTATCGCTTAAGTTTTGCTAACTAAACAGTGCTTGCACTAGAAGAAGCGTTTATTTCAATGCATTGCATCTCTGGAGCCATAATTTTTCATTTCAATAGCAAAACTTAGAGACAGATGTTTCTGTTACTTTACAGCCACCATACATGTATTTGTGCCCCTTAGAAGGGCTCAAATATGGCGTCTCCATACAAAGCTCTATAAATTTGGGTGACACGCTTCTGGAAATAATGCATGAATGAAAAACAGCAAAGACCTGATTCTTGGTGAGGTTGTTAATATACTGTATCAATCATCTATTGTATTTGAGATTCTTGACTTTATTCACTGAATGGTTACGATTTTTAGTTGTCATCACATGACTGGTGAAAAACAAGAATTGTCAGTTGAGTGAAAAAAATGTTTGTTAAAAAACAGTATTTGAAATAATATTATGATATAAACTATTTCTCATGCCAGTAAAAGGATTTCAACTTACCTGTTTGGGTTCCAGTGCTCATACATGTACTTGTAGTAGAGGCTGTCGGCAAAAAAGCCAGCCACATTGTTTGAAATTAAGCGCTATTCAGGCTACTTGTTATAATATTGTTTTATTCAAAACCACTCTGGAGCACATTTTCACAAATGAATGACTTAAAGCAACAATGTGTGAATTAAAACGTCAAAGTTTTGAACAACTGTGCCCGTGAGTCGAGATATTCATAGTACACCGAAGCTAAGAGAATTCGTCCACTATAAACCAAAACATTTTACTTGTTATTTTTTAACACAAATATCGAGTACTCTCAAAAATTTCCACAATTGGAAAGCACAAAGCCAAATACTACTTGAAAGTGCTTGACATTAATTACTTTTTGTGTTGAAATTCTGTAATAATTCCAGTCTGCTGGGTTATTTCGGTTTTCGAAATTTTCCCGGCTGCCAGGTGTCTAGACACAATAACAATCTTAAGAAATAAAAAATTCGCAGTCTGATTCCAGGTGTTGTCTTTTTATTTTAACAGTGCCATTTGAAACTGCCGTTTCCTTTATATACTGCTTTTTTCAAAAAGCAAATAACTTTATTCGTAAGTTGGGTGAATGCAAACAGATGAAACAAAAGGTCTGTAGATAGCCAAATTATTCAGCCAGTATGAAAGAATTAGAACTTGTTTACTCCTTGAAAACACATCATATTCATAGCAAATGTTATGTTTGGACAAGGTCGTTAACTTTCTTTCATACAGTAACAAAAGAACCAATTGAAAGAATAATCAGACTCATGCATACTAATGCATTCTCTTTAACGTGTTATAATGTGAAATCCAAATGCACTCTAATGCAGCAAAACAGTCGTGTGTGTTTAACACTTTGCCTTGAGAACACATGTTCAATCTTTGCTTGGTTCTGAGCAGTACTGTAATGACTTGCAGTAAAGTTTGTTTATTGGATGTTAGTACTACTAGCCGCAGGCAAGTCAAACCTTCAAAGTGATTTTGTAAGGTTTAATGGTGGTTATAGTGAGCTAAATAACATGATTTTGTTGATTAAAGAATAATAACTGCGTAAAAGATGTTCTGAAACCTAATACTTATTCTGGGGTTGATGGCTGCAGATCATATTGTGTGTTTCAATTGTAGTGTGATGTAAAAGGAAGGTGAAATAAAGGGTCATCTTAAAGTACTTATGAAATGAAATTTTAGCCCCCTTTTTTATTTCACAAAATTGAAATCTATGTTGGACTGATTCAATTTTTGAATTTAAGCTCTGGTCCGACGCACAAAATAATTTTTCTATCCCTCAAAAGTTGGCAAAAAATGCAATTGTCGTTTTCTGAGGCCAGGAATTAGTGACGTCATTAGGTGTGTAAATTTCAATTGCTTCACTTCGAGTCAGCTTTGAACTAATTGTTTATAAGTAATTAAAATGGTAGTGTAAAGTAGGTAAGGTAAAATCACTATCTCCTCTTCTGACTTCATCTTTTGAAAATATAAACAAGACAGTGCCTTCCATGTAAGTGGTGTTTTGCAGCTTGCTAAAACAGGCCCTTTGGTAACAAAAAACTTCCCACTCCTTCGCTTATTCCTCTCAGATGCTTTGATTGCTTGAAGGTTTTACACACCTTATGATGTCAACTGTAATAATTTGCATATTTTGGCCACTCGCGGATTGTCGCACATTTTGACTCAAATTGGCCAACTTTGAAGCTCAAGAAAAAATTTGTACACGTTTGTCCGAAGCCCAAACTTGAAAATTATGAATCAGAGGATCATAGACTTCAATATTTTAAAATAAAAAAGTAGGCGAAAATTTCATTTCATAGGCACTTTAATAATCACTTATTATATGGATGGAGATATAATGCTTCATAAATTATGCATTTAGAGGTTTAAGAGAAAGAAATGACTTACAGTCAACTTTGTTCATAGGATTAGTGGAAGTACTTGGAAACTAGATGAGAATGGAACACAGATGCTACAACACCAATACTTACTTTGGTCTGGAACATATTCAAGGTAATCAAAGGAGGTGACCTGAGAGTCCGTTTGGACAGGAATGACTTCCTGCTGCTGGTTTTCATCTTGAGGGAGGATGACACAAAAGGTGTTCTTAGGAAGGACTGTTTGTCTTTTAATTAGATATGAATACAAATAGTTGAGTTTTGTATTCCCAGTTTCCCTGGGCTGAGCAAAGAACAAGACAGAAATGACTCACAGTAAACATTGTTCATAGGATTAGTGGAAGTACTCGGAACAAATCACTAACTATCTCCTCTTCTGACTTCATCTTTCGAAATTATAAGCAAGACAGTGCCTTCCATGTAAGTGGTGTTTTGCAGCTCACTAAAACAGGCCCTTTGGTAACGAAAAACTTCCCACTCCTTCGCTTAAACCTCTCAGATGCTTCCATGGCTTGAAGGTTTTACACACCTTATGACGTCAAGTGTAATAATATGTATATTTTGACCATGCGCAGAATGTTGCGCACATTTTGACTCAAATTGGCAAACTTTGAAGCTCAAGAAAAAATTTGTATGCACTTGTCCGAAGCGCAAACTTGAATATTATGAATCAGAGGATCATAGACTTCAATATTTTAAAATAAAATTAAAAGGAGGCGAAAATTTCATTTCATAGGCACTTTAATAATCACTTATTATATGGATGGAGATATATAATGCTTCATAAATTATGCATTTAGAGGTTTAACAGAAAGAAATGACTTACAGTCAACTTTGTTCATAGGATTAGTGGAAGTACTCGGAAACTAGATGAGAATGGAACACAGATGCTACAACACCAAAATACTTACCTTGGTCTAGAACATATTCAAAGTAATCCCAGGAGGTGACCTGAGAGTCCATTTGGACTGGAATGGCTTCCTGCTGCTGGTTTTCATCTAGAAGGAGGATGACACAAAAGGTGTTCTTAGGAAGGATCGTCTGTCTTTTAATTAGAGATGAATACAAATAGTCTAGTTTTGTATTCCTGTTTTCCCTGGGCTAAGCAAAGAACAGGACAGAAATGACTTACAGTAAACATTGTTCATAGGATTAGTGGAAGTACTCGGAACAAATCACTATCTCCTCTTCTGACTTCATCTTTCGAAAATATAAGCAAGACAGTGCCTTCCATGTAAGTGGTGTTTTGCAGCTCGCTAAAACAGGCCCTTTGGTAATGAAAAACAAAGTCCCACTCCTTCGCTTATTCCTCTTGGTTGTTTTGATGGCTTGAAGGTTTTACACACCTTATGATGTCAACTGTAATAATTTGCATATTTTGACCATGTGCAGATTGTCGCACATTTTGACTCAAATTGGCCAACTTTGAAGCTCAAGAAAAAATTTGTACACGTTTGTCCGAAGCCCAAACTTGAAAATTATGAATCAGAGGATCATAGACTTCAATATTTTAAAATAAAAAAGTAGGTGAAAATTTCATTTCATAGGCACTTTAATAATCACTTATATACAGTATGGATGGAGATATAATGCTTCACAAATTATGCATTTAGAGGTTTAACAGAAAGAAATGACTTACAGTAAACTTTGTTCATAGGATTAGTGGAAGTACTCGGAAACTAGATGAGAATGGAACACAGATGCTACAACACCAAAATACTTACTTTGATCTGGAACATATTCAAAGTGTTCCCAGGAGGTGACCTGGGAATCCATTTGGACTGGAATGGCTTCCTGCTGCTCGTTTTCATCTGGAAGGAGGATGACACAAAAGGTGCTCTTAGGAAGAATTGTTTGTCTTTTAATTAGATATGAATACAAATAGTCAAGTTTTGTATTCCCAGTTTCCCTGGGCTGAGCAAAGAACTGGACACAGAAGAAAAACTTATTCAGGGTAAAATCTTTTGCGGTAAAATATGAAGTTGCAGCTTTATGTTGTTTTATAAGTACGATTTTAAAACAATCTCGGTTAAAGAAATGGAACCTAATTTCGACAGAATGAAAGTTCCTGAGATGAAAAATAACTTTCAAGTGGGGGGAATCGGTGTTGCGAATAAGTGTCATGAAGAACTTTTGGATTTTAATGTCTGTAGAAGCTCATGAACTTGCCAATGAATTCTGACATAAACAAGGAGACCAGATGGCCATTTCTGCCAAGTTGGAAATGGAAAGTGAAGCTATTCCTGACTCCTACTCGCTCAAGTTGGACTGGACGTTGCCCACTAGTTTCGGTCTCACAGCTTGTTTTTTTCCCAGAGGTAAACACCTTTTTGTTCTCCAACGTCTGTGTGGTGTTTCTGTTTCCTTGACTTCCTTGCGTTCCTTTCACTTGTCGACCTTTCGGAGGTTTTCACTGAAGATATTGTGGCAAGGCAAATATAGAGGGAAGAAGATTCAATTTAGTCAGTCCATGACCTCCTTTGAATTCTGGTGTACCTCATAACATTTAAACTGTCCAGGCGACAGGCTGCAATCCACCATGGTGTATGCCGCTGTTGTTGTGACATTCTCACAGCACAATAGTTATTTGTGCTGTGCTGACGGAATGGAAAATATCTAACAGTTACCAGTTCCAGATATTTTCCAAACATTTCTCTGTCTCTGGGCGCTATTTGTGCAGTTGAAAGCAAAACAGTGCTGATTCGCCAATGCAACAGCTCTTGTCAACTCATTTCTTCCCTGCATTAGCCTCACTTTGGTGGGTTTTACGCAACTTGCCCCAGTGCAGCTGAGAATACAAAACTGGGCTATTGACAGATAGTCATACAACAATAAATTTTAGTGTATGCTTATAGTTGAAGTTCATGGCTATAATTGTCATCAGGAAAAGATAAAATTTAAATTGAAATGAAACTATCATAATGAATTAAAAGGTTAAAGATGATTTCCAGTTTGTACTGGGCAGTCTCAGAACCCTTATGTTTATAAACATTATAAACGGCTTACTCGATGCAATGCAAATCAATGTTATTTGTTAAGAACCACATACCTAATCTTTGAGACCTTTCAAATTCTTTTTCCAACAGCTTCATTGATTTTTACAGTTTTGAAGTTGTTTCATGAAGTGATATGAGAAAGAACGAAGTATTAAGCTTCAACTGCTTTGTATCCAGAATAGCGATTGTTTTTAAACATTGAATTTAGTTCATGTAAGTAGTTGCAAAATGCTTACATTTTGTGATGTCTTACATGAAACAAAACAGAAACATAAACAAACTCTCGAGAGTACGCAGTACGGACTGGAAATCAACGTTAAGTAAGGAAACAGTTTCTAGATGTTTTCTCACATTTGGTCTTTGATTTGTTTCTTTAGAGATCTTTTGTTTTTTTACTTATAGATCACACCCTGTTGTACATCAGACATGATTCATAAATATAAATGTAGAGATGGAAATAAAACAGTAACATATAGATTTTCAAGAAATGTAGTACAGGAATTTAAGAAATACTAATACATGTAACTTACAGTATACTTGTCTTTTTGACTGGGAGGAAGAGTCTGGAGACAAGATATGAGCAAAATGGTTGAGTGGGTGTGATAGAATGACTTAATATGACATAGTTACAGTAAGACATTTTATTTAGAGAATAATCAATCATTTACAGAAAAATTAAGACAGTTGCAAATCAGAATGTGAAAACATTTAAATGAACTAAGAAATAATTACTAGGTTCTTTTTTTCTGGAATAAAGGCATGAGGCGAAAGGTGCTTTTCACAATAATTTGTCTTTGCCTTTTACAATAAGAATGAAAATATAATCTTTTGCACAAGCACAGAAGTTTAAAAGAAAGTAACGACTTCAGTAGACTCCGTTTATTAGATGAGTGATAGTATACTGTACCTGGAAAGCAATTGAGAGCAGAATACTGATGCTAAAATGCCAAAATTAACTTACTCTGTCCTCTATTATTTTGAACACAAATCTTTAAAACATTTTTGTCGTCATTGAGGAAGTTGTCTGGAATGAAGATGAAATGACACAATGTTACTAGTAATTAAGTACCATTTGACTTTAGGTTGGACATGGGATACCACACAAGACGTGTATGGATCTACTTTTAATCAACAGTTTAAATCTTTATAGTAGGCATGTATAAGTTGTTGATTAAAGGTACTAACTTTGTGTAAAGAGGTCAAGAGAAGACACTAATTATTTGTTGCAGTGTGTGCTGATAGTTGACGTTGATGGTTGTGATCAATTGTCGGTAATTGTGAAGAAGAGCTCCCCGAAAAACCTGTCAGTCAACTGTCGGCCGTCTGTCGACGGACAGTTGGCCGACTGTTGATCGCTTGTTGGCTGACAGTTGGCCGACTGTTGACCATGTGTCGGCCAAGAAACGGCCGACAGACGGCCAACAGGTTTTGCCCAAAATATAGGCTACCTGTCGGCTGACAGTTGGCCGACAATTGGTAATATGTTGGTAACCTGTCGGTAGCTTGTTGGTAGCTTGTTGGTGGACAAAAGAAGATAAAATTCAATCTATTAGAAGGCAAGCATTTTGGCATCCACTACACTACTCTTTACTTTGTTGCATGCTTTTTTTCTTCCATCAACAGCAAACTTTGTTTACAGGATAAGCGGAATTACTAATGGAAACTAGATGAGAGTGGAATACTGATGCTACAACACCAAAATACTTACTTTGGTCTGGAACATATTCAAAGTAATCCCAGGAGGTGACCTGAGAGTCCATTTGGACTGGAATGGCTTCCTGCTGCTGGTTTTCATCTAGAAGGAGGATGACACGAAAGGTGTTCTTAGAAAGGATCATGTGTGTTTTGATTAGTTATAAATACAAATTGACAGATCCTGGTACACGCTACTGGTGTACATTGCTAAAAATCACACATAATTTGGCTCTTGTGAGCTTGTAAAAATCAGATCACAATATATTATTATGATATTTGGCAAGAGGTTGATGTTTGTGAATATCGTCCCATTGAAAAAGTTTTTGTTTGCCTATATGGTTGAAGAAAAGAGAGTATTTCAAAAATATTGTCTAAAACGGGGCCATTTTGGACGCTCCGCGTAACATTTGGAGTCTTACTAGGCACATTTCAGTGTTAAGGTTGTGTACACCCCCTGTCCAGTAGCATGCACCAGGCCACAGATAGTCATTAACAACAATTAGTTGTAGTGTATGTTTATAGTTGAAGTTCATGGCATGTCGTTACAGTCAAACTAAGTAAAGCGTACCCCGTAAGATTCCATTAATGAACTGATTATTTGAAACTTGAACCCACTAGTCGTTTCAAGAATGCAATAATGAATTGATTATTCGAATATTGAACTCGCTTGCTCAATCCAAGAATACAGCTAACAGGTTCCATTTTCGAAAAATTAATGCACTGTTGCGACCAGTAGGTTTGAAACCTACTAGTCTTTTCTAGAATGCAATTATAGTGAATTGATTTTTCGAAAACGGAACCCATTAGCTGTATACTTGGATGGAACAAGCGAGTTCAATATTTGAGTAATCAATTCATTGTTGCATTATTGAAATGACTAGCGGGTTCAAGTTTCAAATAATCAATTCATTAATGCAATCTTGAGGGGTACACTTCACTTAACCCTTTCACTCCCAAGGGGTCTCCCTTTGACGAGTAAAATCGTCTGGCGTTAGACAGAGTAAAATCTATTAAGTCACTCTTGGGAGTGAAAGGGTTAAGGGAGATAGTTTTTTAACCCTTTCACTCCCAAGGGGTCTCCCTTTGACGAGTAAAATCGTCTGGCGTTAGACAGAGTAAAATCTATTAAGTCACTCTTGGGAGTGAAAGGGTTAATTTGACTGTAAATGTGGGGAGAAGATAAAATTTTAATTGAAGTGAAAACTATCATTGATAATAATTTAAAAGGTTAAGTAATTAATGAAACTGTTTCTTAAGATATTGTGAGTCATTTTGTCTTTGATTTGTTTCTTCAGAAGTCTTTTGTGGTGTTGCAATTGGTTCTTTTAGAAATATAATAAAGCCTTGTAGTTAACCTACTATAGCATTTAGCATTGATCAATAATTTACTTATAGATGAACTCTGTTGTAGAAATGATTAGCAAATTTATAGCCGTAAAGATGGAAATAAAACATTTTGTAAATATAGATTTTCAAGATATGTACAGGAGTTTAAGAAATACTAATAACTTACAGTATACTTGTCTTTTTGACTGAGAGGAAGAGTCTGGAGACAAGATATGAGCAAAATGGTTGAGTGGGTGTGATAGAACGACTTAATATGACATAGTTACAGTAAGACAGATTTCATTCAGAGAATAATCAAGCATTTACAGAAAAATTAAGACAGTTGCAAATCAGATTTGTGAAAACATTTAAATGAACTAAGAAATAATTACGATGTTTTTTTCTGGAATAAAGGTTACAGATGAAAGGTGCTCTATACAATAATTTTCTCTCTGTCTCTTACAATAAGAATGAAAATATAATCTTTTGCACAAGCACAGAAGTTTAAAAGAAAGTAATGACTTAAGTAGACTCTGTTTATTAGATAAGTGATAGTATGCTGTACCTGGAAAGCAAATGAGAGCAGAATACTGATGCTAAAATGCCAAAATTAACTTACTCTGTCCTCTATTATTTTGAACACAAATCTTTAAAACATTTTTGTCCTCATTGACAAAGTTGTCTGGAATGAGGATGAAATGACAAATGTTATTAGTAATTAAGTACCATTTGACTTTAAGTTAGACATGGGATACCACACAAGACGTGTATGGATCTACTTTTAATCAACAGTTTAAATCTTTATAGTAGGCATGTATAAGTTGTTGATTACAGGTACTAACTTGGGGCCTGATTACATGAGCTGGGCTGGCCCTGTTAGCTGGGATGGTGTCAGTTTGCCGAGATCTCTAGACATTAATTTGTTAACCCTTTAATGCCCAATAGTGACTTATAGATTTTACTCTGTCTACTCGTCAAAGGGAGACCCCTTGGGCACTAAAGGGTTAATAAACTATCTCCTTTAAACACAATAAAAAACAACTTCATGATTACATGACGACCCGGCTAGCCCAGTTAGCCGAGATCCCGGCTCACCAATTTGAGATTTTTTCATGTAATCACATTTGCCGCGTTAACCTGGAAAAGCCAGCGAGAGGACAGATATAAAAGTCCATCTAACTGCATAAATGAAGAAGATAATACAGCCAACTGCTGGGAAAGACAATTACAATTACAATTACCCAAGGGGCAAGCAAGAAGGGGGGATTTTGAGACATTTAGAAACAAACATTGTGAAAATTTCTGCTTTCAGGACAACATGATGAGTTGCCCAAAACAAAGAGAACTTATGAATGTATATAAACATGCACAGAATTATCAACACAAAAAGTATGCCAAGCAATAGCTTGGCAATTGTGGGATATATCATTATTACCTTGGTTATTTAAGATAGCAACTGTCTCAAATTCCCTTTTCTGGAGAGATTACATATCATTGAAATCCTTGACCACTGTGTTAGGTCATCTTGGTACAGTTAATTTTTTTATTGAACTTTAAATTCTAGTTTACTGATTGAATTTCACTTCTGACATCTTCAATTCATTATAGACATTAGTGGTGTGGAACAGGGGGGTCAGTACTTTTAAATTGTTGGACCATGCTTTTTTGCTTCATGTACCTTTTATCTCCCAACTCCCTCCTTTTTCTGTCCCAGTCCTATCTAGTTTAAATTAGGGGATTGAAAACACATCTTATTCATTTAGCTGTGCAATCATTAGGTGTTTTCCTTTCTGAGGGGGGGCATCGTGAATTTTACTTTTGGGGATTTGGCCAATTTTTGGTTTCGGTTTTCACTTTTCATACTTAAAAAACTGTGGTTTGCAGGCTTTCTTTAATCTTATAATTTTTTTGTTTCTGTTAATAATGATGGTGGTTTTTCAGATTTTACCTAATTCATTTTACGGTTTTTCTGATTTTATCAAGAAAGTTTAGGAAGTCACACACTGCAGTAAAGAATTTAAGTCAACATTTCTTAATTAGTGGCTTTACATTACCATCATCAAATGGATTCCAAATTTTTGTTTGCTCATTAGCCCAGAGGTCTCAAAACATGTTAAAATAACATTTTAAGTTGTTTTGAAAATATGTTAATATCTAATAAAAAAAGAAAGTAGCCTTTTACATTATTTTCACTCCTGATT
Organism: Platygyra sinensis; assembly: GCA_019787425.1. Taxonomy (NCBI): domain Eukaryota; kingdom Metazoa; phylum Cnidaria; class Anthozoa; order Scleractinia; family Merulinidae; genus Platygyra; species Platygyra sinensis. Next base: position 40,735 of record JAHPZR010005945.1, on the reverse strand, counting down.
AATCTTGCTCTCTTAGAACTACCATTTCCTTCCATTTCATCTTCTTTTCTCTGTTCTCTTCAAATGAATCTTGCAATCCTCTGTCTCCCCTGGGCAGGTATCTTTTGCAGGTTGTAGGTTGAAAAATCGACTTTTTAACTCTGAGTGAGTCTACAAGCACTTCAGTTAGCTTGAATAGCTCTCTGCTTGACCTAGTTAACTTAGGTTCCTTGCAGTTCAGCTTTATACTGGGGTTGAATATTCAAATAAGCAAGCTAAGTCTTTTCAGCCCTACAAAATGAAACTTCCAGTCTCCCCTCTCACGATGTATTGACAGATACATTCAAAGTAAAGGTGGGGAAAGGGGATGAAGTGGATAAATTTTAACATATTTATCTCATTCCTTCACTGTTTGAACTCGGCTCAGTCACCATTTACAGTGGCAGATCCAGACCTTGAGCTAAGGAGGGGGCCCAGTTTTAATTTACTTGCCCTGCTGGCTTTTATCTCTTTTGTCATTTCTTTTTTTTTTACTTAAAATAAGGGGAAGGGGGTGGCCCCCTGGGTGCCTCCCCTAGATCTGCCACTGACTAACAACCACACAAAAGAATGAAGTCAGGTCAGCAAAAGAAAGCCACAGTCCTTAATGTATACAAACTGAGTTCAATCCGTGTTTTGTTTTAACTTGTATTATTAATGTCCGACTTCCATTTTGTACATTTTTTTCAAACTTGTGTAACTACGGGGGGTGACAACTCTAACAAACGCTGTTTAAGCAATACTAGGTCTTCAATTAAGTCGTCCTGGAAATTTGATCATCCTCCCGAATTTTGGGGAAACGTCAAATAAAATTTCCTTCGATGTTCCGATTTTTTTCTGCAATCTCCCGGAATTATCAAGCGTTTCCCGGAAAAATTTCCAAGTGTCCCGATTCCCGCAGAAATCTCAAAATTCCCGGAACAATTTTGGCTTTGTCCCGAAACAGCATTTGTTAGAGTTGTCACCCCCCGTTGTAATTGCTAATGCCTTAAACCCTTTAAGCCCCAAGGAGCCTCCCTTTGACGAGTAAAATCGTCTGGCATTACACGGAGTAAAATCTATAAGTCACTCTTGGGGAGTAGAGGGTTAATTTAAATATTTTTAAGTTGGAATATTTGTTGTTTTACAACTGATTACTTGCAAGATGTTGAAATGTGTTAAATATATAAGAGGTAAAGTCTGCATATGAGCCATTAGTACTTCATTAGGTGAAGTTCCAGTTTCAGTACTATGAAGTAACCAGGAGTATTTTTAACCAGAATTAAAGTCGAATGCACCAATGTTGAGGCCACTGCATGTGCCTCCCTCACATGTTACATATATGTGAACCACAGGAAAAAATAACAAATTCCCATTTTTGGTTATTTTAGGGTGTTTAAAGAATACCCACAATAATCCCAAATTTGGAAGAGTGAGACAAGTCCCAGTCAGGGAACTTGGTTGGGAATTCCCTGATTGGGACTTGTCTCACTTTGCCAAATTTGGGATTTTAATTGGTATTCTTTAAATACCCTAAAATATCCAAAAATGGGAATCCGTTATTTTTTCCTGTGAACTCAGTTAAATGACCACGTTCTCCATGAGTTCTTGTAGCTCGGTGGACAGAGCATTCACCTAGTGTTTAAGAGATCACTCAGATTTTTTGTTTCTTTTCACATTTGCAGTCATATTAGCCAATAATTTACTTGTCACATTTTGTTAAAGAAATTAAAATTCATCATCTTAATTCACTTATTATTAGTCACAATGACTTGACAATTCTCATCTTGATGAATTTTCAGTTAAAAACCTTACTCTCCATGACTTCTGATAGCTGAGTAGATGGAGTGACCACCCAGTATTTGGCACATCATGGGCTTGATTCCTATTGAGAACTCAGATTTCCTCTTTGTATTACACTTGTGTCATATTCAAATCAATTCACATTTTATTAAGCTTAAAATTCACTTTTTATTCATTTATCACTACTCACAATGTCTGACAGTGGAAGAAAATAAAGATTGTTGTTGTGTTTACTCATGGCTTTGATTCTTGTCATAGATCGAGATTTTTTCTTTGCAGGAATTCTCAAGAGGCGGTCACACTGTGTTAAGGAAGTTCGCGCGAACTTTTCCAGTTGATAGAATTTTTTTAAATCTTTACTGCAGGCAGAAAATGAGTTACTTGAGCCAGAAATGCAAAGAAAATTGGGGGTCACCGTCTTTGCTTCAGAGATAAAGCGTGTGGTAAACTATACTGATTTTGAAAAATTGTCCCATATAATAGACCTTTTTCGCTTGCACATTTTGTTTTCCCAATACAGATCATGTGATGATACTCAGGAGATTTGATCCTTTGTCTTGTTCATTAAAAAGAGTACATGCAGACATATTCATGCTTGCATGTACTCTTTTTAATGAACAAAACAAAAGATCAAATCTCCTGAGTATCATCACATGATCTGTATTGGGAAAACAAAATGTACAAGCAAAAAAGGTCAATTGAACACAGTCTACAGGGGTTTATAGTTAAAATCAACAGACGCAAACGATCTTATAGTCACATTTTGTAGAAGTGGGTCTATTACGTAAATAATTCCAAATGTTACTAACAGTTTCACAAAATTTAACCCTTTAAGAGGCATTTGAAACTGCCGCACAGATGCATGAGCTAATAAGAACAGAATTCAATGGTGCATTTTGCCAAAAATTCAAACTTCTAGTCGCTAGATTTTCTTCATTTTTTCCCTAAACATAGAAAATCAGTAGAGAAAATGATCCATCAAAAGAAAAATTGGGGAAGCAAACAGTCAGAACATAAATCTCGCCTAAATGGCTCTAAACCACCTCCAGGAACCCAGAGACATCGAAATAACGCAATATAAACATAAGGTAAGCCATTTTTATTGAAATTATTTTCCACAGACACCTCCGAAGCATTCCCATACATTGTCTTATAAACGGCTAAAATCATAAGGCAATCGTCAACAGACTAATGTCACGTACTACAGTCTTTCCTGTAAAACCGTGAACACCAGAGAAAATTTCTGGAATGTTCATTGTTTCACGACCAATCAGAAGCGAGATGAAACCGCAAAAGATAACTGCCAAACCGCAGCATGCATTAGTCATGACTTGATTCAAAACGAGCTGGCTTTTTCTGTCAACAAACTGTCTTTTCTTCCACGACTAACCTTCAAAAACCAAAGTATCAAATTTGAAATAGACCTAGAAGCGAGTGTAAAAATACGGATTGAAAATCACCAATCACGGCCAAGTAGCATGCCCCTTTGAACTGCACGTGAAGTACACCAGTCAGTCCCACTTCTGATTGGTTCGTTTTTTTTTCTCTCAGACGTGCTGTCTAGCCTTGTCTGATCCTATCTACTCGATTCAACATCACTTTCGCGTAATATGTCTCTAAACATATCATTCATATCTATTCTTTGCACATAAATAAGCTGAAGTACAAAAAGAACAATTTCAGTATTTGAAAAAAAAACGGTAAAATTGAAGACTTGTCGTGGAAGAAAAAGCCTGCTCATTGTTTCGAATCAAGTCGTGACTAATCCATGCTGTGGTTTGGCGGTTATCTTCTGCGGTTTCATCTCGCTTCTGATTGGTCGCAAAACAATAAACATTCCAGAAATTTTCTCTGGTGTTCATGGTTTTATGGGAAAAACTGTTATGGTATTCAACGTCTGGGCCGCCTGTGATAAGGATAACCGTGTGTCAGTAAATTCTTTATTTTAACTACTTCTCTTGTGGCCTTCTCTAACACAACACCTTACTAAGATTTTTCAGTGGAATTGAACTGATCTATAAAAAAAAAAAACAAAAACAGAGCAAAATGCTGCCATCCTTTGAGAGATTGATGGTTTGTACTAAACACTGCACAGTTATCTTGCCTCAATTGCATCTGATACTTGATAAATTTGGCAGAACTAGAGACCTTATTACAGGAAATTAACAATGCACTTTATTAATGAGATTTTACAAGATTCATGTTAATTGAATGCCCCCTTAGGAAAGCAATTAGCAAAACAGAATAAATTAATTTAATCAAATTCTTCATGTCATAACCCTTTTTATATACATAGTTTGTGGGGATTTTAATGAAAACAGTCCATGTATGAACTTTTTCTCTCAAGAGCACCCGCAAAGGTTTGGAGTAACCTTAAATGACCTTGTTGTCCATGAGTTTTTGAAGCTCACTGGATAAAGCACTGACCTAGTAGCATCCATGAAATCGTAAATTTAATTCCTGTATGGGAGTCATGTTATGTTGATCAATTCAGCTTTCACATTTAAGGGGGCTCGAAAGGGTTGTTAGTTGCTGTAGTTTGTAGTTTGTAAAACGATGGCAGATTGCAAAGAAGGAAATTTAATGGTGCGGACAAACTGTACGTCTCTTTGCAAATTTATTGTTGGGCTATACTTTAAAGGTACTTGTGACATCATATCAGTTACCATGGCAATGCACAAGGTCCACAAAAGCGTCCTCTAAATGTCAGTTTTTGTAAATTATCTGAGAAACTAATTCGGTGACCCCCCAGCGGGGGGAGGGGGGGTACTCCCTTATAAAGGCTTAATGGGGACATGCAGCCAGCCAGGGTATGTTTTTCAGGATTTTTGTCTTAAACAGGGTATCGAATTTGTCATGTTTCGTCTTAAATGGGATATCTTTTCTTGAACAATAAACAGCAACATTTTTACAACCTCTTGTAAATTAATGTTGACTTCCATTGACTTTGGCATTGATACCAGGCACATAAAATTTCCATTGATTACACAACAAGAAAGCGACACAATTTGTAACCGCAACTTTTAATCTGTCTTAAACAGGGTATCAAAAATCAGAATTCTGTCTTACATTAAACAGGGTAGGAAAATCAGCGATATTTGTCTTAAACAGGGTCAGGGTATGACAGGCTGGGCCGCACCTCCCCACCCAAGAATATGTTGAGTACCCCCCCCCCCCCCGCCCCCGAGGGTGACCCACCATTGTTATTTCTTTGTTGGAAAGTTCCCTAAATTCTATAACTTTTCAGAAAGTAAGGAAAAAACTTACTGTATCTAGTAGAATTAAATACATTTAAAGAAAACACATTTTATAGCTTACAGAAACTTCTACAAGATAATTTTCCCCAAAACTTCTACATTTGAAGTGCTATCGTCAATGGTATGTGCATGCAAAAAATCAAGATAGGTCACCAAGCAAACTTTCTAGCTAAAAACAAATGTTTTCTGCAGATTTTATTTCTGGTTCACATGATTTTATGAAAAAAATTTAACTTCCTCTCTGCCGATTTTGATAAATTCAGCTGACGCATGCATTTTGGCTATGGCATGTGTAGATTCCGCGAGCACGTGCAGCTAAAAACCCTTTCCAGCCTCCTTAAGATGATTATATCACAGAAAATGATTTGAGCTAGGATACGTCTTCACCTTTAATTAAAAAATAGCACAAAAAATAGTTATGTGTGATTCAACAAGTATATAGAAACATGGAACTAATATGGAGAATTGAGGAACTAATGATCTTAGCAAAGAGAATTTATATTTTAATCAAAATAGATATTAACTTCGTTTCCTTCCTTGTGGCTATATAGTTATTGGGATCAGAATTTAAATCTCAAGTTTAAAAACTTCAAACAACTAACAAGCATATTTCTAACTGATAAGCTTACATTTTTTCCTTAGAATTTAGAATGTAGTACTTAAGCTTACAATTAAACCCATGATTTGAGATATCATGAAGAGTACATGAAAATATAAGCTTACATGTAAATAAATACTAACTTTAAGAAACTTTCTTTCTTGCGTTAAAGGAGATTTTAAGAAGTCAATCTATGCCCAAGAAGTATCCCCAATTCCTGAAATTTGCAGCTGTATGCACATCCAGAATTTTTAAACGATCTGGAACAATATGCGAACAAAAAGACCGCTGATCGAAGTATACCACCTCGTGTACACGTACTGAATAGGACAAAAAGCGCAAAATCGAGGTTGTATGCGTGTGCAAGATATTTCTAAATAAAATGGGAGTGAAACTATTGAGCTGACACGATCAGAGTGCATTTTTTGTAAATAAAGAACAACAATGACGAAAATTGCATTGAATCGAAAAGAACGGGAAAATTAGCGAAAGAAATGAAAAATATCACTTGCAACAAAAAGATATCGTTGGTTGATAGTCGATTTTGAATCTATAAACGCGCGAAACAACATTCAAGTGATAAGCGTTTGCAGTCTCCCTATTACGATGCGCCGTAAGTAACCAGATCTCTATTACACTAAAGACCAACGAAGCGCTTAACGCAGTATAATGCTAACATTTACTTCTAAATAGTTCAATCAATAGACTATTATGTTTGAAAATGGCGAGAGAGGTAATGCCTTGGACAGAAGAACAAAGTTCACGTTCGAAAATCATGATGTTAGCAGTCTTCATTACGTATACTGAAGGTAAAACGTTTGAATAGAGTAGAATGACAGCAATGGCTTTCATCTAATATAAATAAATTCCTTAAAAGGTTTCCCTGTAAGTTTATAGACTGATAAATTTATCTATTTGAGAACCAAAATCATTTCTTTTCACAATTTCACTGATTGTACTAGTTGCCAAACAGCTAAACACGCACCACTGATTTCCTGTAAGTTTCCGATAACTTTGAAAGAATTTATACCAAAAAATGCTAAAATATGTAGACTTCTTGGTTTCCTCCTTTTCGATTTTGTATTACACAATTTCTAGGCTAATAAATGTAGCTTCCATGATAATATTGCAAAAAATATGACATAAAATATAAACAAAACTCACCCATCTTCGCTTGCATGCAGCGCCCACAAAAGACAAGGGTTGGGTTTTGTTGCATGCATGGGTTTTATATGAATTTATGACGTGTCACGTGTTCCCACATCCTTAATTTTTATTGGTTTTTAAATGTTTTGAATGACGTTTAGAAAAGACGTTTTTTTTATTGGTTGCTTCATTCGTCATATAATTGTGTCTTTATCTTTTGTTATTTCCTATTGGAAGGAAATATCAAGAGCAATTTGGTGTTCTGTTATATACCCATCTCCTTTACCAAGAATTAGCCAATGCGCATCGATCTTAGTATTTGCAAAGATACGTCATCAGTTCACTGGAACATGCGCATTAGTGCTCTCAGATTTTCAAAATTTCAGCGACTCATCTATGTAATTTTTTTTGTCGATTTCCGTCTTTGCTTTCCTTTCTCGGTTCATACAAGTACCGTTTGTTTTATTTTACTGAAAATCTGAACTTTCTTGTAATTTTTATACTAGTTGTTAGCTGTTTTTTGGGGCTTTAAAACGTTTGATCCAATCGTTGGAAGTGGACGAAAGAGAGTCTATCCGGAAGGAGCATGCAGAAGACTTCCAGAAGATCTAAATAAGAGGCCATCGCACGATCTGGATAGGGGATATTTTCTACTTGTCCTGGCTCTCTGCAATGCAATATATCTGTTTGTAGCACATTTTCTGGAAAAGAAGATCAAGGCAAGTAAACATAGTATAATCTTATCGATAATTAAGTTAATCTTTGCTCATTTAAGTTTTCATGTATGGCGGTGTATTTTTTTCCTTCGTATAGTTGTATTCTTAAACAATCTTTTCTTTTTATGAGGGACAATGGCACATATATGTTATTGCCCAGTTGGACATCGGCGTATGCTAAAAAAATGTGACTACTGTGACCGAGGTCAATTATACGAGTCGATTCTGCAGAGCCGCCTATTAAAATAACATGTTTATATTTTTCCTCCGATAAATTGCTTTACAAGTGCGTTTATTGACGCAACCATTTGTACTTAAAAAATTATAACAAGGGAATGAGCGACTAATTCGGGTACCAGACAAACAAAGATGTATCAAAGAACAGATTTATTTTCAACTGCTTTGTAAGCCACGCACGTGGTGTTGGCGTACACGTACATTCGCTATAAATCATTGACAAATGTCTCACTTTTACTCAAATATTTTTGAATGGAAAGCAATCGCAGTCGTAGATTCTCTGTTATGTTAGCTTGTGGTGTTGCTGTTTAATTACCGGGTTAGCGAGGAACAAAGGGAAAAATTTACACTACTCACTGAAATTCTCGTAGACGGCGTTACATTTTGAATCTCGAACGGTACATCGTTTACATCTAAAACGTGTTCAACGTTCGTTTGTTTTCTTAGTGTAAATCGTGTCAAATATTCTGTTTCTATCGTTCATTTACCTTCTGTCGTTCCTTTCGTTTTCAACGTTTAGTTGCTATCGTTTGTTTCGTTTTCAATGTTTTTAATCCGTTTTGTGTAGATCGACGTTATTTCTGAATGAAAACATTGATACCCAGAATTATTTTACAATATAACACCTACCACACCCTATTTAACGTTCATGATCAGATAATCAGTAAAGTTGGTAACTATTCAATTTATACACAAGAAAATGCGAAAGCTGTGCCAAAATTGTGCTAATGAACAGGCATACCGTAAATTAATGCAGAAATCAACCTTTAGTTTATTTATTCAAAGGACATCGCGAGCGGTTTCCAGGGCCTCTTCACGCGAAAAGCTGCCTTATTGTAAACAAACCGATCATCTGTTTACAAGTTCCAACCAGTTTTGTAGGAACATTTCCGAGTGATTTGAACTGTTGAAAAACTTCATAAGGTTGTTTCATGCAGGCAAGAAAATGTACGTCAAAATTGAAAGATCTTAACTTTGTCTTCCGCTGAAGACAACAGTATTTGCTCTATTATCTATAATTAATGTCGTCACAAAAATTAAGAGATATCAACTATTAAAGCAAGAAAAATATATAAATTTAGAGGAAAACTTCTGCTTCATTCACCGTGAAATTTTGATAGCCGTGGGAACCAACGATTGTGATTGGCCACCCCGTAATTGTATGTTATCAAAAGTCAATTAAAGAGTTGCCGTTTCGTGTCGAATGCGTCTAAGGTCTCTGTAAAGTAGGGACTGGATGGCGGCAAATGGTAGATAGAAAAATGCAGATGACAAAATGCGGATGAAAAAGTACAGATGGCAAAATGCGAATGATAAAATATGGTTGTACAGGGTAGGTGGGGGTTTACAAAGTGAAAACATAGAGGATCACGGATATAAAAAAAACTGTTTTCCCAAATCACGAAAATAAACAAGTAAGATACTCTATTTAATAACCCGTTCTTACACTAGAAAGTGTTTGAAGAAAGCAAAATCACAAATGGCTTATTCAAAGCTCCATATTGCAAATTCATACCCAAGTATGGAAAGCCAAATGTGTGGTTCCGGAAAATATCCATATCCCCCTCCCCACAGAGGGTCACGGAATTTCCTAGCAGTAGGGGGGTCTAAAAGAGACAAATTTCCGAAGGGGAGGGGAGTACATAAAGAGTTTTTCTTTCCAGACGGTTTGAAATTCAATCGAATAAACACTTATGTATTTTTCCAATTGATTCAGGTAACCAAGAAAAATAAAAAGTCCTATTCATGGAAATACACGTAGGATTCCTTGTCATACATTTTCTATCATTATTCTGGCGCCAGACAATACATACAGCACTGAGTCACACCTCTGAGCAGCACATTTGACGTCGAGTCAAACAAAATGGCCGACTAGAAAAATATCGTTCCCAGTCCCCTGACATTGGCTGTATTGAGCGAACGCCCGGAAATGAGTTCGAGCGGAAGTGGATAATTTCTCCCTTCGCTTTTGCGCACTTTCACTGGCTCTCTTCATTTTCAGTCACTTGGCTTCTCACTCACTTGATTTGTTTTTAATATAAGACAAATAACCAGTTGCAATTTTCATAATAATTTTACAGTGCATGATTTTATTGCTATACAATACTCTACTGATTTAACAGACTTAGAAGGGACAAACTGGAAACCAGGAGGGTATTGTGGAGAGGTCCAGCAATATGACGATTTGTTGTACATTTTATACTTTAAAGATTGCGCTGTTTTTAGCTTAAACACAACTGGTGCTTTTTCAGATGGCATTATTCGAGCAGTCAGTTGATTTCAGATCATTAATATTGCTTTTACTCATTGAGTTATTCCTGTAAAGTACAATTTCCTGCAAATTTCAAAGCTTCAGTAACTAGATTATTACATAGTTTTCTCGTTATCCGTGTAGTCATGAGTTTGAAACGTTAGCAAAGTCGATACAATGCCATTTGTTTTACGTATAATTTTTTGTAACTGTGAATGGCAATGAGAGACAGGGAAGATTTCATTTGGTTGTTTAGTTACCGGAATGAACTTGAAAAGTACGTTTTACACATCAAATGTGTGACAAGTTAAAAAAATTGTAAGGCATGAAATTTACTATCATTTACAAACTACAGAGATAAAGCGTATAACTTTATTGAAGTATTCCTGGTAAAAGACAAACTTAGCAACATTTGACGAACAGCTGTTTTAAAAAAAAAACATATTGCATGATGGCTTATGATTCCCACTGATAAGCGAAGTCACTTCAAGACTTCGTACATGAAAAACAACATTTTTTAGCAGTACTGATCACACATTATACTTGATAAAAATTACACTTGCAACATACAAAAAATATCATGGGGATTAGCATTGAAGTATTTTCCCCAGTTTTGCTTTGACAGCAAAAATAAGAATGATGTAATAGTATGTGCAAAGTAATTCGATATGTTGTTTCAACTATCCATAAATTACAAACTTCCACTAGGTTACAAAATGTGAATGATACCGTCAACTTTCAGTACTTTCTTGGATATTTTTTGAACAAAATCTTCTTTCAATTAAGCAGACAAAAGGTCAGCTACCAGGACTTTAGAGTGTTAATAATCTCAGTTGATATACTTTGAATATTTCAAAATAGAGGAAGCGAGAGACGCGTCTATTCATACATCTAGAATTTTCCACAGTTGTTTTCAAGAAAATTAAATCTCATAGCCTCGTCCAGCAATTTTGTTCCTTGATTAGTGAATATTTCCGTAAATAATGTTCCATGAAATAGCAAGTGTAGTGTGGCCAAATCGCTTACATGAAAAATATGCCGCTTTACGTCTTCATGTGAAGTGCAACTATAATTGCTGGCGGCTAAATTTTATTTCAGCTCTAAGTAGATCAAAATAAATCAATGAAGTCTTTTTATTTGTGGATTTGGAATTTCCTAGAGGTAGGGGCGACCAAGTGGAAAAATCATGGAAATTCCAAGGGGTGGGGGGGAGTGATGTAAAGCCCTCTGGAACAGAAAATCCAGGGGGTGGGGGCTCAAACTGGAAACAACCCTCCATGGGGGGGGGGGGGGTATGGATATTTTCTGGAACCACACAATGGTGCAAAATGCAAGAAACAAAATTGGCCTCATGTTCAACAAATTTGTTATCAAGGTCAAGAGAGATTTCAATTAAGCTCAACAAAAAATCTCCCCACTTTCAAGAAATTACCTTTCAAGGGCAAGAGATATACGTAACCCAAGGTCACTGTGTGTGACACATGACATAACATAGGTAAATTACACAGAACATATGAGGCGAAGTTTAGGTCTGAAAATTTGCTAGAAAATGGAAATAAAAATCGATGAAATTTACCATGTGACGACTTCTTGTAGACAATGAATCTACTGAGGCATCTCCAGCTTGCAACGCGAAGCCACCACGCTCCATAGCACTTGTACTTTAAGCTACTAAAATGACTGCCCAAAATCGTTAAGATTGCCATTGTCACAGTTCAAAGTGGCGCTGAGGTTGGAGCCCCTGGTGACGAGCATAATAAATCCCCGTGCAGGGAAGGGAGATCCAGATTGCTCAACGACTAAACTCACCATCCGACTATACCCTCAAGAATATTTTCCTGCATTTTACCCATCTCAGTCAGCATGTGTGATTGGCTCTTGGGGAAGAATGGATTCCCAAGGGTGTAGTCAGATGGTGAGTTTTGTCATTGAGCAATCTGGATCTCCCTTCCCTGCACGGGGACTTAATATGCTCATCATGGGTTCTGAGCTCAGCATTATTTTGAACTGTGACAATGGCAATCTTTAAATGGTTTCAAGCGGTCAGTTTAGTAGATTAAAGTACAAGTTCTAAGGAGCCTGGTGCCTCCACATTGCAAGCTAGAGATAATTCAGTGGATTCATAGTTTAGCGAAATTTATGTTCCATGAGTCTAGCGTGTTTATTTAGCAACTGGATTTTATTTTTGCAAAAAAAAAAAAAAACGTGTTTGTGTTGGGTCGATCGGAGTCCGAGCTTTCCTGTCACTAGCCTCTTACCTTGCCACTTTACTATGAAGGAAAGGTGAAGAAGACTATTTTCCCCAAAAACTTCGCCACATGGTAAGTTTCATCGATTTTATTTCCATTTTGTAGCAAATTTTCAGACCTAAACTTTGCCTCATATGTTCTCTGTAATTTACTTGACATGTGTTATGTTACGTGTCACACACAGTGAGCCTGGGTTACCTATGGAGATATTTGAGTCAAGCTCAAGAGATCACTTCCGTTAGTTTCAAGGAATGATTTATCTCAAATTCACACTTCATTTCATATCAACCCCAATTTCCCTATCACGTTTCAACAACTTGGCCTTTCAAGGTCAAGCTGAGAATGCTGTCAACAACCCAAAGACTTTGTCAACAACCACGCCAAGCGCTGTTAACAAAGTACATGTAGTAAACAGATACCTCGTATACTGTTCATGAACTATTTACCAATATTGACTGGCCTTCAGGCTTGTATCAAACACAATGTAAAAACAATAAAAGAATCAGGATAATTAAACACAAATTTTATGCTAAATTACTTACTATATGATTCAAATTGTTTCGTTGAGTATCATCATCTACTTTATCCAACTGCTTGTTGTTTGCCTCATCTTCAAAGTTCTTCTGACACGATTCTTGATTGTTTCAACAACTGAGTTGTGCGTCTCAGCATCATAGTTTTGTTTTAAGTCAGTAGTCACAGTTTTTAGGCATGCAGGCTTTCAAGAATTTTAATTCATGGACCACTACTGTCACCCTTTCAGCCATAAACAATCGACATCTTTGATTCCTTCCAAAACTTTCTTCACAAAACACAGCATTCTTAGACTACATTGTTCACGAAGAGCAACTGAGCACGGGTGTCCCAGAAATTCAGACCCAAAAAATAAAACAATTTTTCACAGTGTGTTAACACAGATTACTTCAAGCTGAAGGTGGAGACTCCCACATACAAAAGGATGGGGGTGCTTGTCGTACTTTTTAAGACCCTTTTAGGTGTTTAAAAAAGCTGTTTTAGTATCTCTTAGCTCTTACCCAATTTTATTTCTTGAATTAATTCACTCTCCATAGACGACTTTAACTATTCAGAGGACTTGGAGTCTCAAAATCATGTAGAACAGAGTGATAAAATCAGAAATATTGGTTGAATATTTAGGGTCTTCACAGATCATGCAAAACCTTCAGGTCACGAGTCATGAAGAATATAATTTCCTAAATGCATGTTTATGGTTAATGTCACTATTCCAGTATTTGAACTAAGAGCAGAGTGTACTGCAACTAGGTAAGGTAACCACAACAAATAAGCAAACAACAGTATGTTCCATTAACCACGTTTTACCGGCCGGTAAAAGTGTTAAAAATAAAATCAGCTAATCATTCACCATGAGAATACCCCTGTGTGACCCCCCTAAAATGTGGATGACAAAATGCGGATAGAAAATTGCCAATGACACTGCAGATAATAAAATCCCGATGAGGGAAATCAGGGTGTGTTCCTTAGGGATGATCTGAATCAGGATCAATGATTCAACATCTGTCTGGATCATGGTGCATTGGACGAACTGACGAATTCAATCTGGCCATGGCTTCACATTTGATGCACATGATCCAGACAGATATTGGATTAGTGATCCCAATCCGGATCACCCCAAAGGAACGCACCCTTAACTTATGATGTTTGCTGAAAGTCCTATCTGTAAATAAACCAAGCCATCCTAAAGAATTTAAGCCAGTAGAATTAGTCCAATATTTTATATTCAATCACAAAACAGGTAAAGCAATTTAAAGTCGGTTAAATCCAAAAAAAAAAAAAAACAATAAGCCTTCATTAAATAATAACAGACTAGACCTTTATCATCACATTCTGTTCTTCCTTCACTACATCGAAGATCGACTTTTACTGTGTACTATTAGCAAATTTCCATTACAGATCGTTTCATTAATTATCTGTATGGAAGGCCTTTAATCCCCCCTTATTTTCTTAAGAGAATTGGCACCTCAATCTTTTATGATAAAAGAAACATTTAATGCCTATTGTATCTCAGATTGTTGAAAATGTTGTTTGCGTACCAAAAAAAGGTCAGCTATCATTTTCGACAGGAAGTGGACAAGAAGCCCTAGTAAATTTGGAAATACTCAAGTTCCCCTAGAAAAACCAATTAGTTAAAAAAATTAGCGCAACTTAAAAGAAAACCAATAGAGCTTTAAAAGTACTCCAAATAGCCTAGAACAGTGCTTAAAAGTGTTTGAGAGAAAACGGTTGTTGGGTGCTCCTGACATATTGGCCTCATCTAAACAACAGGAGTATTGGGAGAATTTGAGACAGTTATGCAATCAAGGATTTGCATAACTTTTGATAATTCTCCCAGCCCATCGGATGCTTACATAATGCTCTATAAACACAGAAAAAGTGTGATAAAACACTACAAGCATTTGAGAACACAAGAGAAATGTAGAAAACACTCACTTGTGTTTTCTACATTTCTCGAGTGTTTTCAAAAGTTCAGAGTTTTTTTTATTGCCAACAAGCCAGCTGAGCGAAGACACTTGGCTGGCGAGGCTGCAGAGAATAGTGCCATGCGAAGAATACTGTATGTGAAATAATTCTTGATCGGCCTTCGAAAGTGTAAGCTGTAAGAATGTAGTCCTCCATTTTAGCCAATTGCAAGGACGGAACTATTCCAGCCATTATAGTTTTTAGCCAATGATAGGAGGCACGTTACATCTAGACTTCTCTCGTGGAAGGTGAGTGTTTTCTTTGCTGTTGTGTTTATCGAACTGTGAACAATTTCATAGTCTCATAACATACATGTATCGAACTAGCATCTCTCCTCTCTCACTTTTTCGAACTGAAAGTTCAATTGGGCAGCGTGCCCTTTACAAAACTCTTCTTCTAATTCAAATATTGAGGAAATCTGTTAGAGAAGAGCAAATCCAAGACACGAAATCGACACAAAACCGAACCAGCGTGTTCACCACAGAATTGAACGAGCATGTGCATGAATCGAAACAGTGTATTCCTTCTCAGTTTAGCTATATCAAACTGAAAGTTCCATCGGGCAGCATTTTTTTGAAAGAGTGTGTTCATCACTCAAACCACTAGAGCAAATCCAGTGTTCAAATCTAGCATATCGAACTGAAGGTTCAGTTGGCAGCATTTCCGAACAGAACTGTCGGAAGGAGTGTGTTTATCATGCAGTCGAACCACTGGAGCAAATCCAGTGTTCAAAACACAAATCGGACCTGTTTGCAAAAGAATTAAACCAGCTTGTTCAACAACCAAACTAGCATGTTCACTTTCACTTTGACTTTGCCCATCATATTGAAATGAACGTTCCAACGAGCAGCAATACATTGCAAAACTCTTGATATTCATGGGAACTGAAGGACAATAATAGAATTCTCAATATCCTACTGGATTGCATGACGAACGAAAGCAACCTTGCCCCAAGGGGTGTAATGTTACTGGCTGGTAAAAGCATTATAACTTTTTCTCGGTAATGTTTGCAACAGAAGAGAACCAAAAATCTTTCATGCTGTATTTATAAACTCCTTATTATACCACAAATTGTTTGCTCGTTGGCACTTTATCAATGGGTATGACTATAGTAACAGTTTTATACATGCGAGACATGTTTTAAGCCGGTCAAATTATCCGTGAGTAGGCCACCGAGCGGACCTTTCCAGGTAGTGGGGGGGTTCGTCCGAACCCCCCGAACCCCCCCAGCCTACGGGCCTCTTGTGCACTCGATAAAAACTACCCTAAAAATTACACTAATTAAACTACTACTTAGAAACTACTTAAATATCAGTTTATTTACATACAATGTCTTAAATCGTTCTGTATTAACTTTGGGCAGAGCACACTTTATGACATAGGCTTATATAGGCTTTATGATATAGATTTTACACATGTAAAACACTAAAACACACTTCTCTATGTTCTATCCTTTGATACAACATGAGTTTTTTGACCAATCAGTGCACACAGGGTTCCATCTATATTATAAAATAATATTGGGATGATCACTTGAACAAAGTTATCTTTGTTTGGTCAATCAAACATATCAAACAAACAGAGTGTTTTTAACAAACGTTTTTACAGCTTTTGAATTAACACACCATCCAGTGTGTGCACTTGAAATGATGACAAAATACACTGTGCTAAAAATAATATTGCATGTTCTTTGTCATGAACCCCGTCGAAGTTTGCACAAATTTTCAGACAAAATTAAATGAAAATTAAACTTGATTATCAGAAATATCTTTTCTTTTCTGTTTCAACTAACGATAAGTCTTAATTTTTTACAACTGACAGACATTATACTCCTCTCTGTTTCATACAAAGTAAACTTAACAGTTGAAGATGGCTGGCAATTTACTGAAGTGTGTCAGAGTGTGGGAATCTGGGATGAACCTAATTCAGGGATATTACACCATTTTGTAAAGCTATTCTGGGACACAGGTTTTCTTGTACAGTTTAATGGTTTTGCTACATCAAAACTAAATAATTTATCAGAGATTGCATATGTTAATATAACGAAGAAAAATGACACCAAAAAACAATTCATTATATTTTCAATTGAATTCATCAATGAGATAATGGTTATTTTCACCACCAGTCATCAGAGAAAACAAAGATATCATCTTGCTATCATGACTTCTCTGGTTATAAAAAACTAAAAATAGAGTGCCTGTAGTTTACTAGCCTTTGCAAACTCTCACTAGAAATAAAGACTTTACTTGTCTTAAGTATAAATATTTACTGCCATTGTGCTTTTAGTTAAATTCCTTTCCTACAGCTTTTTTCATCCAAAATTTTCCATCCTTATTTTGTCATCCGCATTTTTCCGTACACATTTTATCATCCACACAATTCTATCTGCCATCTGCTGCCATCCACTCCACACTTACAGACACCCATCCATCTAGCTTTTACACTGAGCCACAGAAGTTTTGTTTGTAGTTTAAAACAATTTCTCTTCCCAAACATGCCTAAACATAACAGAAATTGACATGACATGAGTCACTTAATGCTGGCATTGGAAGCCATGAAACATTCAGCTGATCCCAAGTTTAGTGAAGTCCACATATCATAGCACTGGCTTGTCATGGAATAAATTTAGAAAGACCAGCATGGTTCTGGTCTAGTTTAGAAGGAAACATACTCCACTAGTCTTCTAAGGACCTAAAACATTCTGTATGTGTTTACAATGCATTGGGAAAGCAGGCTCACTAGTGCCTTCAGTGTAAAAAAAAACCTCTAAACCCTTTGAACAATGTTGAACATTTTAAATCATCTGCACATTGGAAGAAAGTCAATTTGTTATTTTTGAAATATATAAAATGTGTATTCATTAGAAGTAAAATTAATGTACCAAAGTCGTGCCTAAACTGTGCCAAATTGTCAAATAATTATGTATACAAATTCCGCAGATATACTTCATTGGTGAATGTCATAAGTAAGACAAATGCATGATCATTCCAGCATTCAGATGTGTCAAAAATAAAGACCGGAGATCAAAAATCCTTTGGTCTAAAACAAAAAGACTTTACACTGACCTAATTCGTCTGACCATGCATGTCATGCTTGTGTATGTAAAATAAGAAACACTTTTCAACTTCATAATTTCATCTACTCAACCCTGCAGAAAGTAAAGCAACTTCAAACGACAATTCCATTACTATGATGCTCAGCAAAACTATTTCTGAAATTTGGTCATCAATGATTCTCTTTAACAACGAAATTAACAACAATACTAATTCTTGTAGACAACAGCTCTTGCCTGAACTAAGTGCAACCAATGAAACATGGTTGCACAGCCTGTTGGGAAAACAGCCATCACATCTCTCCCATAAAGCAAATTGTTTTCAGTTCTTTCTCACTTGTGCTTCATAGTTCAATTTTGCGATATTTCTGAAGAATATTCACGTACATTACAAAAGCACTTTTGACAATGTTTTCTTGATTATTTTCTGTTTTTACGCCAAAGATCTCCATTCTAATTAGTGGTGTTCCTAGAAGCTGTCCCTTGCAAGATTAGCAAAAGTTTTGTTTGATGGGTAGCCCTCTGATCTAATCGGAATGGCAAGTACACCAGCATACTGGACTAACAAAAAATGCTCCTCATCCATCGGACGGTTTCTCGGTTGTCTCTCTCCCAGAGTACTTGCAGCTTTGTCTTACCAAAGTTCTACAGAATTTTCATAACACAAATTTTATAGTTTCTAGATTTATTTGCAAAAACTCAATGAAACTGAATAAAATTTGTGTACATGACGGAAAATATACACTTGCAGCACAATCATACTTTCATTAAGCCATGGGGAGAACAAAGTCTCCATTCTTTTAGCTGCAAAATACTTTCTCTTGTTGTCATTTTTTATATAATTTCTGAAACTTGTTTGTATATATTCTGTATATATTCTAATTAACTTATACTTTGCTATATCAAGACTGTGTCTTTGACGAAATAGCTGCCATTGCTTGCCATCGTTATAGGCTTATACTACATTGTATGGTTGCCAAAATGGTGCAAAATTCACAGAGTTTATATTCATTCACATTCAATGCTGTTATTGTTATTCACAAATATATTTATTCACATTCAGCAACCGAGTTTACGTTAAAAAAATATATTTATTCACATTTAAAGGTGTATTTCTTATTCACGATTATATATACTCACATTTAGGAAATATCTCTATTCACATTCAATGCATTATATTCATTCACATTCACGATCGAAATATTCATTCAGCATTTTTTGCACACCACCTTTGCGCATCATTAGGTCCTAGCCCTTGCTCTATAATTTCTGAACGCAACCTGGCAGACATAGGCAGCGCTGTCAATAAGATTTGAAGCAGACGGTGATATTTTGAAAGTAGACTGCTATGGAGGCCACAGGCCCCAACACATGCCAGGGGTCTGGGTGCACTTGACGCTCCAGCGGGGTACAGGGACAGAACTGCTTTGGGGGTCCTGGGGGCAAAGTCCCCAAAAGCAAAGTGAATTTAATGTTGTGACATTGCCAAAAATTGCCTTTCCTCAGAGAAATTTATGAAGTCTCACTTCATGTTTTCAAGCAGAAAATTTGGAAATCTAGAGCCTTGCAAATGCTATTTCCAACATTTTCAAGAGGCATTTCCCACCAGATAGACATCACAGTCGAGAACAAAAAAAATTATTGAAAATGTTCCTGTTTTGACAAGAAACTGGCTGAAATTACTAACAGCTGCGAAGTGCCAGGATATCCTGCAGTTAAACTTAAACTAAACCCAAAGTACTTCTACTAACTTCCAGCTACCAGGCAATGACTCCCTTGGAATGTTAATTAATTAATCACATCAAGTTGTCTAGTGCCAAGAAAACGACACTTTTAGCCAACCTTGTGGTTGAAGTGTTATAATGTTGAACACTTACCTTTCCGTCTCTTCTTAGCCATGTCATGTAACAGCAGAAAGGAGTCCTGGTAACTACTCGGTACGCAGCACAGACTTCATATTTTCATTGAGAAACCTATAGCTACTTTGTCATTGCTTTTCTTGGAGGAAAAGGCAGCATTAAGATGCTTTACTTTTCACTTTCTGTCACGGATATGAATCTGCTGGTCGGACTTGTTCAGTATCTAAACTTTCAGTGTCATTTCGTGAGTGAAGTAGCCAGCAATTTTCATCAGAGTAACCGGCAATAATAGCCGGATGCTGGCTACTAATGAGAGCCCTGGTAGGGTGTAGGGTGACCAAAGACGTAAGACCCCAAACACAAGTGTTACACGGGCTAAACTAGAGCTGCATGTATCGACAGAGCTAACAGCTCAGGCTTCTCAATAATTTCCAATTTCGTAGAATGGTTTATGAGTGATCATGGGACTTTGCATCCCTTGGTGTCTGGACACTTCTTTGTATTGTGTCATGAAAAATCAGACCTCAGACCCCTGGAAATCAAAAAAACAAACTAAACGTGTCTCAATTCTTATCACCTGAATTGTTTTAAGGTCATGCAATGTTCATTTACACAACAAGCATCCTGGAAGGGGGGAGATGTACACTCTATTTTATCGCTGTCACATTAATCAAATGGTGAAAACTAACAACGTTTGGAATATAAGCCAACACATTTGCACGGCAATATTTACAGAAGAAATAGAAAGACAGACTCGATATAATGTTGAAGTCAGTTTTCTTTGCACCGGACGTGTCAGCGATAAACCAGACAAAGGGATAAACATCTTGCTCCTTTCTAGCTGTTACTTATTAACATTGCATGACCATAAAACATTTTAGGTGATAAGAACCGAGAGGGCTCTGAGGTCTCAGTTTTCATGACACACTTATCTTGTATTACAGGAAATAGTTCTACATTTTTGCTTCTCACATTGGCACATATATTCATTTGCATATTGCCTGCTAAACAATGAATGTCACCTTTTACTTTTAAAACTACTCGCTAGTTACTCATGCAAAATCATCGAGAAGCCTGTTATCTCCTCTAGCCAAGGACCATCCTCTAGCCCATACTTCATGATACCGCGCCTCATGCAATGTTCACCTTGAAACAAGCATTTGACCTTTTTTGTCCGCATGGAAGCCGACGATCTTTGGTGGCGATAAAAATTTTTAGTGAGGCGCCACATCACCCTTAGCTGGTTTTCATGCAGGTCCTCTAGCATTTGGGGATGTTGGATTTTGTGGAGGGAGAAAAACTGGAGAACCCAGAAAAAATCCCTTGGAGCATGTTGAGAACCAACAACAAACTCATTACACCAGAATAGAACCCCGGCCACATTGGTGAGAGGCGAGTGCTCTCACCTCTGCGTCACTCCCTGCTCCCCGGCCAAGACATTCCCCAATATAATTTGAATACCCAGGTCTAGGCCTAGGCCTACGCTTCCACTTTGGAAGGCCTCAGAGTTGGTCACAGAATACACTGCAAGGTTTGTGCAGTTTGATGAGTCGTGTCCTATCCACTGCCCAATGAATAACATGTATATTTCCTAGTATTTGATTCAGTACTGCGCTATTGACAGTACTCAGAAGTACTCGATGGAGACCGACAGCTACAAAAAGATCAATACTCTAGCTTCTCTCTAACTCCTACTTCCGTAGTGTTCCTTTCCTATTTGCAATCGTGTAGGGGATTGAGAGCTGGAGAAAAACGTTCCTGCCAAAGTACCACCTGTGTTTGGGGTCTTTCGGGTCCTTGGTTTACCCTTCATCCGCCATATTGCATTCAGAAATTATAGAGCAGCAGCTACGACCTAATGATGCGCAAAGGTGGTGCGCAGAAAATGCTGAATGAATATTTCGATCATGAATGTGAATGAATATAACCCATTGAATGTGAATGAAGACATCTTCTAAATGTGAATAAATATAATCATGAATAAGAAATACACTGTTAAATGTGAATAAATATATTTCATAAACATAAACTCGATTGTTGAATGTGAATAAATATATTCGTAAATAACAATAACAGCATTGAGTGTGAATGAATATGAACTCTGTGAATTTTGCACCATTTCGCCAACCATATTATACACCCTTAGAAACTTACATAAGCTTAGATTTTATATTTTGTGTGTATGTTTATTCAATGGGTCTGTAATGTTCTTGTTGTTTTACCATGTAGTTTCATTTTATATACTTATTAATGTTGTAGAAATTATTTTCTTCTTCTTGTGAATAGGTTATTTACAATCATATTTCCTGGTTTATTGTAGATGCAGTTGCCTTATTTTCTACTTTTATTCATACAAATTGTGCTGCTGAGTTGCACTCAAGTTCTATTGATGTCACAGCAATATCACACTTGGAGAACAAAAACAACCAAATTCATGGCATTCAAGAAGTTAACTATTTGACCTCTGCAATAACAGTTTGATTGGCAACCTATTCTATGCTGGTGCCATCGCAAGTAACAACAGCCTGTCTCAGGAAGACTCTGATGTATTACTTGAGCCAGTTTTGAAGATCATCATTTTCCTGACTTGGAGCAAAGTTGTCTTAAGAAAGGATACATCTATAACACTGTTGTACAAAGATACATGTATATCTTTTTTTCAAGTACTAAAAACAATATCATGACACAGCAAGTAAAATAGTATCTAAAAATAGTTTCATAAGGTTGAGCAAAATATTGTGATTTTTCAGTGCTCAGCACATCAATTATTCACCAAAGCCAAAAGATGAGCCAAATGATTGATCTGCGTGACACTGACAAATCACAAAATTTTGCAAAAACGAGTTCAATAATTATTTTATCATTCAATCACCAATTTTGTTTCATAATTATTTTTATCACTTTTCAACTGATCAGGAAAGCCATCTGCCATTTTTCACTCGTAAATGCTGTTTCAATTACCCATCAGTACAATATTATTTGCAGCAAAACACATTTGGACATTTTACTTACGCATGAGCATACCGTTATCTGTAGACACTAATTTCCAGCTCACTTGCTGGGCTCCCAACCAATAAAAAGGAAGAAAAAAATGCATCAAATGATAAAATAAATTGATTTCATTATTCATATCTTCAAGCAACAGAGAATATGGAAAATACACTACTTGCATCCAAAATGTAGTATTGTATCAATTCTGCAATTGGTGAACTCAGTCTTCCACATTTTTTTCTTTTCTGACAAAAGTAACTCATTATCCGACTGCTTTAAAAATTTTACAAAAATCTATTCACTAGCAAACTTTCGCGTGAACATCCTTAAGGTCGTTTAGAAGAAAATCTCACATATTCTGCTTTAAGGCGTTCGGGCGAAAATTTTTTAACATTTTTTTTTTCTGAAAATTTTACCATTGAAAGATGATGACTTACTAATGTCAGAAATGTAAAAAATGGGGTATTACCGACTTCATTTTGGAGAGAGAGAACATGCCCGGAACAACACCTAAATCTGAGTACATCGGGCATTTTTATGTAACATTCAAATCGAAGCTTTAAAATCCCCCCCCCCCCGTCCCCGGGCATACCCCAGGCATTTAACACCTTTTCCTGCTCGGGAGGGACCCAATATGATGAACTTACTCTCCCCGGGGTCGATGCCTTTAATCACCACGTACTCATAAGGGGTGGGGAATTTGATCACTACCCTCGATAACATGTTACGAATCGTGCTGATTCCACCTGAGTTGATAAATCATGGCGGAAACAGGGGAGACAAACTCTAATAAATTCAAAGGAAAAGATTGGTGAATTAGGCATAGGCACTTGAAAACTGTATTCCGCCACCTTAAGGCGGGGGTTCACCTGAATTTCAGTGAAATTTTGGTAAGTTTAAAGAGAGGTTGAAAGGGAAAAAAAGGGTTTTGGAACACCACTAGACAGTTGCCCGACCGCACAATGGCACCCCAGGTTGTTGGGCAACTGTTTGGAGTGTATCTACCTATTTTTAACTTCAAACTCTAATTTTAAAACAACACCAAATCTTCCACATTTCCTATTTCCATAAATTTTACTAATCCTTTAAGAAAAACTATTTATCTCCAAATATACCTAAAAATCACCAAAAAATTTACAAAACGACCCAAAACATAGATATGTGAAATGAGCATAGAGATTCTTGATTGCTTGAAACGTAAACGAGATATTTGCATTAAAAACATAAAACCCAGCCAAAATACGGCTTTCGGGTGTACCCCCGCCTTAAGCTCCCTATTCTCGATCTCTCTCCCCTATCCCCTATCTCTCAAGTTAAAAATTGATATCTTGGGTAACGACCTCCTGCAAGAAATATTTGAAATAATCGCCTCCCTCGAATAATGACTTTCCCTCGAATAATTGCCCCCTTTTGGTGCGAAAATAGAAATAACCACCCCCGGCTATTATTCGAGCAAATGCGGTAGCTTCCCACACAGACGTTCTTAGCCTTGTCACGCGTTCCTCCGCGTCACAAGCCTAAAAACGTCTGCGTAGGAGGCTAAATACAATACTGACTTCGCGTCATACGATTTATAGACGTCAATTGCTTTCACTAACCCGGTGTATTTATGAATATTTCAGTACATTTGCGACGACAGTAATCTGTTTATTTTCCCGAGGGTGAGGGTATTTGATCACCTGAAATCGAAATTATCATGGGGCATTTGAACAGCTTTTCAGCCTCGAGAGGAGAGTTTTCCAAAAATTTAAATGCCTGGGGAGTGGATGTTGAAGCTTCGATTTGACTCGTACATTAGAAAAAAGGCCACAATGGCTGCAAGTCTCAAAATATTGCAATTAGAACATTTTAGAGAAATGTTCTCTACCAAATGTGGTTTAAATCGACCTATTTAAGGAACTAAATGTTGAGAAACGTGACAATCCCTGAGAACTGCAACCGAACACCACGTGCGTGACGCTGCGAGAATAAATGACGTCAGTTTTGATATCCCATAATTATTGGCGGATTTGGGCTCGCGGAAAGAGCTCAACATTCAACTTTGGGATGTAAAGACGAACATGACGTTACAATGTTGAACTTGAGCCGGCAAAGTCCAACATTGCGTTACTGATGATTTATCATAGGTTCACACTCGCTGTTGGACATTTTAATGATGTTCTAAATTTACAAACTTGGTATTGACGACACGAAATGTAAAGTTGACCTGAAAACTTGGTTTTAGCGACGTAAAATGCAGAGTTGATCGTTGAAGTTGGAAGTTGATTTGTATTTACCGACATTGTGTTGTTAAGTTCGAAGTTGATTTACGCGAATATCAATGTTGACATGCAAACTCCGATGTCGATGTGTAAAGTTGGATGTTGCGTTACAACTTTGATTTTTGGCGGAGATGGAACGCCATATAAGCGCACGCGAAATAAAGTTTTGGCGGCGGAGCCGACAAGCAAGCGGCGAAGCCGCGAGGAGAATGGGGAGAGGGACTTTGAAATACCGCCTGCACGAAAACCATAGGTTTTTGAATAGTCCGCACACCAGTGTGCGGGAAAAACGGATTGGTCAAGACAAGTAAACACGTCAATCAAATGTTAGATGATCCGTCATATATTTCCCAAGGGATACTTTGCTTATGATAGTAAACATAAAAGCCTGCGTTTAGCGCACGCGAAATAAAGTTTTGGCGGCGGTGCCAATCAATACGGCCATACGGATTTACAGTCAATACTTTAAGCTGAGTATTCACACAAGTTTTCTACATTCAACTCTGCGACGAAGTGTAAACGCGAGGTGTGATTGTTTCCTGGTTGACATCGAAAGGCATGTTTTCTTTGTTCGTTGCATTTGAAGGAGTCGATTCTGAGAAATTCAGTGATTTCTTTAGGGGTAGAACGGCCCTTGTATAAATTCTTTTTCGCTTGAGGACTCCTGTCCGGTGAAGACACGGACGACGGAAGAAGACGTTTGATCCTTACTTGCGTATCTCGCGTATCTTGCGTATCCGAACAGATCTAGATCGGAACCTCCACATTTCTTTCTAGGCCGGAGCGAATGAACCGGACAAGTTCAACTGCGTTGAATATTTTCCTACCACAAGACTCGACTCGATAAAACACGCTAGACTC
This sequence comes from Platygyra sinensis, assembly GCA_019787425.1. NCBI lineage: Eukaryota > Metazoa > Cnidaria > Anthozoa > Scleractinia > Merulinidae > Platygyra > Platygyra sinensis. The sequence goes on along the minus strand of JAHPZR010005945.1, from coordinate 14,961 downwards.
CACAACTGTGCAGGCCAATTTCTGAGCAAAGTTCTGCTAATGTCGTGCCTCCACGCTTCTTGCGACCTGAAGGTTTGTTATAAATAAATCTTCCACGGAAATGTGTGTGGAAATTTTCTGAAAATGACTTAATTTTATCTTCAGGTTGACACCACGCAACCTACATAAGTCGTTAGCGTTTTCCTCTTGGGTTTTCTCCTTTAACTGGCTGTACGCGTATCTCCCTTCGCAAATTCTCCTTTATCCGCCATGCACGCAACAATAACAAAGGTAACACGATCGCCTTTACGCCTATATTTCGTGAGAAAACTGTCGGCTCTAATTGGTTGAATTAACTGGGATCAGTGAGGTCAATGAGGTGATAAAAGTGGGCGGTATTCAAAATACCCAAGTTCTCTGGCAGGCGGTATTTCTCGCGGCTTCGCCGCTCGCTTCTGGCGGCTCCGCCGCCAAAACTTAAGGGAACTTAAGCACTGACGACGGCGACGCCAGGGACGACGCCTAGTAAAAAGTGGATTTAAATTTTACTCTCGAATTTCGTACGTAATTAAACCCGTTCAGAGCGCAAATCTGTCTAAACACCTGCTCAAACTAAATATGCAATGCCAGCGATCAGTTCCATAAGGAAATCCAAAATATTTGCCGTCGTGGCGTACGTTCTCCACAATACGCAAAACTTGGTCATTTCACGTTGTAGTTTGGCAGAGAACGGCAACGAAATGTACAAAGATTTATAACGCACGTGCACAGCTATTGTTTTGCTCATTAAACCTTTTGTTTGGCGACGTTGCCGTTAGCCGATCGTGGTTTGCTTAAGTTCCCAAAGTTTTGGCGGCGGAGCCGCCAGAAGCGAGCGGCGAAGCCGCGAGAAATACCGCCTGCCAGAGAACTTGGATATTTTGAATACCGCCCACTTTTATCACCTCATTGACCTGATCCCAGTTAATTCAACCAATTAGAGCCGACAATTTTCTCACGAAATATAGGAGTAAAGGCGATCGTGTTACCTTTGTTATTGTTGCGTGCATGGCGGATAATGGAGAATTTGCGAAGGGAGATACGCGTACAGCCAGTTAAAGGAAGGAAAACCCAAGAGGAAAACGCTGACGACTTATGTAGGTTGTGTGGTGTCAACCTGAAGATAAAATTCGGTCATTTTCAGAAAATTACCACACACATGGAAGATTTATTTACAATAAACCCTTCAGGTCGCAAGAAGCGTGGAGGCTCGACATTAGCAGAACTTTGCTCAGAAATTGGCCTGCACATTGTGGAGTCTAGCGTGTTTTATCGAGTCGTGTCTTGTGGTAGGAAAATATTCAACGCAGTTGAACTTGTCCGGTTCATTCGCTCCGGCCTAGAAAGAAATGTGGAAGTTCCGATCTAGATCTGTTCGGATGCGCAAGATACGCGCGATACGCAAGTAAGGATCAAACGTCTTCTTCCGTCGTCCGTGTCTTCACCGGACAGGAGTCCTCAAGCGAAAAAGAATTTATACAAGGGCCGTTCTACCCCTAAAGAAATCACTGAATTTCTCAGAATCGACTCCTTCAAATGCAACGAACAAAGAAAACATGCCTTTCGATGTCAACCAGGAAACAATCACACCTCGCGTTTCACACTTGTCGCAGAGTTGAATGAAGAAAACTTGTGTGAATACTCAGCTTAAAGTATTGACTGTAAATCCGTATGGCCGTATTGATTGGCACCGCCGCCAAAACTTTATTTCGCGTGCGCTAAACGCAGGCTTTTATGTTTACTATCATAAGCAAAGTATCCCTTGGGAAATATATGACGGATCATCTAACATTTGATTGACGTGTTTACTTGTCTTGACCAATCCGTTTTTCCCGCACACTGGTGTGCGGACTATTCAAAAACCTATGGTTTTCGTGCAGGCGGTATTTCAAAGTCCCTCTCCCCATTCTCCTCGCGGCTTCGCCGCTTGCTTGTCGGCTCCGCCGCCAAAACTTTATTTCGCGTGCGCTTATATGGCGTTCCATCTCCGCCAAAAATCAAAGTTGTAACGCAACATCCAACTTTACACATCGACATCGGAGTTTGCATGTCAACATTGATATTCGCGTAAATCAACTTCGAACTTAACAAACACAATGTCGGTAAATACAAATCAACTTCCAACTTCAACGATCAACTCTGCATTTTACGTCGCTAAAACCAAGTTTTCAGGTCAACTTTACATTTCGTGTCGTCAATACCAAGTTTGTAAATTTAGAACATCATTAAAATGTCCAACAGCGAGTGTGAACCTATGATAAATCATCAGTAACGCAATGTTGGACTTTGCCGGCTCAAGTTCAACATTGTAACGTCATGTTCGTCTTTACATCCCAAAGTTGAATGTGAGCTCTTTCCGCGAGCCCAAATCCGCCAATAATTATGGGATATCAAAACTGACGTCATTTATTCTCGCAGCGTCACGCACGTGGTGTTCGGTTGCAGTTCTCAGGGATTGTCACGTTTCTCAACATTTAGTTCCTTAAATAGGTCGATTTAAACCACATTTGGTAGAGAACATTTCTCTAAAATGTTCTAATTGCAATATTTTGAGACTTGCAGCCATTGTGGCCTTTTTTCTAATGTACGAGTCAAATCGAAGCTTCAACATCCACTCCCCAGGCATTTAAATTTTTGGAAAACTCTCCTCTCGAGGCTGAAAAGCTGTTCAAATGCCCCATGATAATTTCGATTTCAGGTGATCAAATACCCTCACCCTCGGGAAAATAAACAGATTACTGTCGTCGCAAATGTACTGAAATATTCATAAATACACCGGGTTAGTGAAAGCAATTGACGTCTATAAATCGTATGACGCGAAGTCAGTATTGTATTTAGCCTCCTACGCAGACGTTTTTAGGCTTGTGACGCGGAGGAACGCGTGACAAGGCTAAGAACGTCTGTGTGGGAAGCTACCGCATTTGCTCGAATAATAGCCGGGGGTGGTTATTTCTATTTTCGCACCAAAAGGGGGCAATTATTCGAGGGAAAGTCATTATTCGAGGGAGGCGATTATTTCAAATATTTCTTGCAGGAGGTCGTTACCCAAGATATCAATTTTTAACTTGAGAGATAGGGGATAGGGGAGAGAGATCGAGAATAGGGAGCTTAAGGCGGGGGTACACCCGAAAGCCGTATTTTGGCTGGGTTTTATGTTTTTAATGCAAATATCTCGTTTACGTTTCAAGCAATCAAGAATCTCTATGCTCATTTCACATATCTATGTTTTGGGTCGTTTTGTAAATTTTTTGGTGATTTTTAGGTATATTTGGAGATAAATAGTTTTTCTTAAAGGATTAGTAAAATTTATGGAAATAGGAAATGTGGAAGATTTGGTGTTGTTTTAAAATTAGAGTTTGAAGTTAAAAATAGGTAGATACACTCCAAACAGTTGCCCAACAACCTGGGGTGCCATTGTGCGGTCGGGCAACTGTCTAGTGGTGTTCCAAAACCCTTTTTTTCCCTTTCAACCTCTCTTTAAACTTACCAAAATTTCACTGAAATTCAGGTGAACCCCCGCCTTAAGGTGGCGGAATACAGTTTTCAAGTGCCTATGCCTAATTCACCAATCTTTTCCTTTGAATTTATTAGAGTTTGTCTCCCCTGTTTCCGCCATGATTTATCAACTCAGGTGGAATCAGCACGATTCGTAACATGTTATCGAGGGTAGTGATCAAATTCCCCACCCCTTATGAGTACGTGGTGATTAAAGGCATCGACCCCGGGGAGAGTAAGTTCATCATATTGGGTCCCTCCCGAGCAGGAAAAGGTGTTAAATGCCTGGGGTATGCCCGGGGACGGGGGGGGGGGGATTTTAAAGCTTCGATTTGAATGTTACATAAAAATGCCCGATGTACTCAGATTTAGGTGTTGTTCCGGGCATGTTCTCTCTCTCCAAAATGAAGTCGGTAATACCCCATTTTTTACATTTCTGACATTAGTAAGTCATCATCTTTCAATGGTAAAATTTTCAGAAAAAAAAAATGTTAAAAAATTTTCGCCCGAACGCCTTAAAGCAGAATATGTGAGATTTTCTTCTAAACGACCTTAAGGATGTTCACGCGAAAGTTTGCTAGTGAATAGATTTTTGTAAAATTTTTAAAGCAGTCGGATAATGAGTTACTTTTGTCAGAAAAGAAAAAAATGTGGAAGACTGAGTTCACCAATTGCAGAATTGATACAATACTACATTTTGGATGCAAGTAGTGTATTTTCCATATTCTCTGTTGCTTGAAGATATGAATAATGAAATCAATTTATTTTATCATTTGATGCATTTTTTTCTTCCTTTTTATTGGTTGGGAGCCCAGCAAGTGAGCTGGAAATTAGTGTCTACAGATAACGGTATGCTCATGCGTAAGTAAAATGTCCAAATGTGTTTTGCTGCAAATAATATTGTACTGATGGGTAATTGAAACAGCATTTACGAGTGAAAAATGGCAGATGGCTTTCCTGATCAGTTGAAAAGTGATAAAAATAATTATGAAACAAAATTGGTGATTGAATGATAAAATAATTATTGAACTCGTTTTTGCAAAATTTTGTGATTTGTCAGTGTCACGCAGATCAATCATTTGGCTCATCTTTTGGCTTTGGTGAATAATTGATGTGCTGAGCACTGAAAAATCACAATATTTTGCTCAACCTTATGAAACTATTTTTAGATACTATTTTACTTGCTGTGTCATGATATTGTTTTTAGTACTTGAAAAAAAGATATACATGTATCTTTGTACAACAGTGTTATAGATGTATCCTTTCTTAAGACAACTTTGCTCCAAGTCAGGAAAATGATGATCTTCAAAACTGGCTCAAGTAATACATCAGAGTCTTCCTGAGACAGGCTGTTGTTACTTGCGATGGCACCAGCATAGAATAGGTTGCCAATCAAACTGTTATTGCAGAGGTCAAATAGTTAACTTCTTGAATGCCATGAATTTGGTTGTTTTTGTTCTCCAAGTGTGATATTGCTGTGACATCAATAGAACTTGAGTGCAACTCAGCAGCACAATTTGTATGAATAAAAGTAGAAAATAAGGCAACTGCATCTACAATAAACCAGGAAATATGATTGTAAATAACCTATTCACAAGAAGAAGAAAATAATTTCTACAACATTAATAAGTATATAAAATGAAACTACATGGTAAAACAACAAGAACATTACAGACCCATTGAATAAACATACACACAAAATATAAAATCTAAGCTTATGTAAGTTTCTAAGGGTGTATAATATGGTTGGCGAAATGGTGCAAAATTCACAGAGTTCATATTCATTCACACTCAATGCTGTTATTGTTATTTACGAATATATTTATTCACATTCAACAATCGAGTTTATGTTTATGAAATATATTTATTCACATTTAACAGTGTATTTCTTATTCATGATTATATTTATTCACATTTAGAAGATGTCTTCATTCACATTCAATGGGTTATATTCATTCACATTCATGATCGAAATATTCATTCAGCATTTTCTGCGCACCACCTTTGCGCATCATTAGGTCGTAGCTGCTGCTCTATAATTTCTGAATGCAATATGGCGGATGAAGGGTAAACCAAGGACCCGAAAGACCCCAAACACAGGTGGTACTTTGGCAGGAACGTTTTTCTCCAGCTCTCAATCCCCTACACGATTGCAAATAGGAAAGGAACACTACGGAAGTAGGAGTTAGAGAGAAGCTAGAGTATTGATCTTTTTGTAGCTGTCGGTCTCCATCGAGTACTTCTGAGTACTGTCAATAGCGCAGTACTGAATCAAATACTAGGAAATATACATGTTATTCATTGGGCAGTGGATAGGACACGACTCATCAAACTGCACAAACCTTGCAGTGTATTCTGTGACCAACTCTGAGGCCTTCCAAAGTGGAAGCGTAGGCCTAGGCCTAGACCTGGGTATTCAAATTATATTGGGGAATGTCTTGGCCGGGGAGCAGGGAGTGACGCAGAGGTGAGAGCACTCGCCTCTCACCAATGTGGCCGGGGTTCTATTCTGGTGTAATGAGTTTGTTGTTGGTTCTCAACATGCTCCAAGGGATTTTTTCTGGGTTCTCCAGTTTTTCTCCCTCCACAAAATCCAACATCCCCAAATGCTAGAGGACCTGCATGAAAACCAGCTAAGGGTGATGTGGCGCCTCACTAAAAATTTTTATCGCCACCAAAGATCGTCGGCTTCCATGCGGACAAAAAAGGTCAAATGCTTGTTTCAAGGTGAACATTGCATGAGGCGCGGTATCATGAAGTATGGGCTAGAGGATGGTCCTTGGCTAGAGGAGATAACAGGCTTCTCGATGATTTTGCATGAGTAACTAGCGAGTAGTTTTAAAAGTAAAAGGTGACATTCATTGTTTAGCAGGCAATATGCAAATGAATATATGTGCCAATGTGAGAAGCAAAAATGTAGAACTATTTCCTGTAATACAAGATAAGTGTGTCATGAAAACTGAGACCTCAGAGCCCTCTCGGTTCTTATCACCTAAAATGTTTTATGGTCATGCAATGTTAATAAGTAACAGCTAGAAAGGAGCAAGATGTTTATCCCTTTGTCTGGTTTATCGCTGACACGTCCGGTGCAAAGAAAACTGACTTCAACATTATATCGAGTCTGTCTTTCTATTTCTTCTGTAAATATTGCCGTGCAAATGTGTTGGCTTATATTCCAAACGTTGTTAGTTTTCACCATTTGATTAATGTGACAGCGATAAAATAGAGTGTACATCTCCCCCCTTCCAGGATGCTTGTTGTGTAAATGAACATTGCATGACCTTAAAACAATTCAGGTGATAAGAATTGAGACACGTTTAGTTTGTTTTTTTGATTTCCAGGGGTCTGAGGTCTGATTTTTCATGACACAATACAAAGAAGTGTCCAGACACCAAGGGATGCAAAGTCCCATGATCACTCATAAACCATTCTACGAAATTGGAAATTATTGAGAAGCCTGAGCTGTTAGCTCTGTCGATACATGCAGCTCTAGTTTAGCCCGTGTAACACTTGTGTTTGGGGTCTTACGTCTTTGGTCACCCTACACCCTACCAGGGCTCTCATTAGTAGCCAGCATCCGGCTATTATTGCCGGTTACTCTGATGAAAATTGCTGGCTACTTCACTCACGAAATGACACTGAAAGTTTAGATACTGAACAAGTCCGACCAGCAGATTCATATCCGTGACAGAAAGTGAAAAGTAAAGCATCTTAATGCTGCCTTTTCCTCCAAGAAAAGCAATGACAAAGTAGCTATAGGTTTCTCAATGAAAATATGAAGTCTGTGCTGCGTACCGAGTAGTTACCAGGACTCCTTTCTGCTGTTACATGACATGGCTAAGAAGAGACGGAAAGGTAAGTGTTCAACATTATAACACTTCAACCACAAGGTTGGCTAAAAGTGTCGTTTTCTTGGCACTAGACAACTTGATGTGATTAATTAATTAACATTCCAAGGGAGTCATTGCCTGGTAGCTGGAAGTTAGTAGAAGTACTTTGGGTTTAGTTTAAGTTTAACTGCAGGATATCCTGGCACTTCGCAGCTGTTAGTAATTTCAGCCAGTTTCTTGTCAAAACAGGAACATTTTCAATAATTTTTTTTGTTCTCGACTGTGATGTCTATCTGGTGGGAAATGCCTCTTGAAAATGTTGGAAATAGCATTTGCAAGGCTCTAGATTTCCAAATTTTCTGCTTGAAAACATGAAGTGAGACTTCATAAATTTCTCTGAGGAAAGGCAATTTTTGGCAATGTCACAACATTAAATTCACTTTGCTTTTGGGGACTTTGCCCCCAGGACCCCAAAGCAGTTCTGTCCCTGTACCCCGCTGGAGCGTCAAGTGCACCCAGACCCCTGGCATGTGTTGGGGCCTGTGGCCTCCATAGCAGTCTACTTTCAAAATATCACCGTCTGCTTCAAATCTTATTGACAGCGCTGCCTATGTCTGCCAGGTTGCGTTCAGAAATTATAGAGCAAGGGCTAGGACCTAATGATGCGCAAAGGTGGTGTGCAAAAAATGCTGAATGAATATTTCGATCGTGAATGTGAATGAATATAATGCATTGAATGTGAATAGAGATATTTCCTAAATGTGAGTATATATAATCGTGAATAAGAAATACACCTTTAAATGTGAATAAATATATTTTTTTAACGTAAACTCGGTTGCTGAATGTGAATAAATATATTTGTGAATAACAATAACAGCATTGAATGTGAATGAATATAAACTCTGTGAATTTTGCACCATTTTGGCAACCATACAATGTAGTATAAGCCTATAACGATGGCAAGCAATGGCAGCTATTTCGTCAAAGACACAGTCTTGATATAGCAAAGTATAAGTTAATTAGAATATATACAGAATATATACAAACAAGTTTCAGAAATTATATAAAAAATGACAACAAGAGAAAGTATTTTGCAGCTAAAAGAATGGAGACTTTGTTCTCCCCATGGCTTAATGAAAGTATGATTGTGCTGCAAGTGTATATTTTCCGTCATGTACACAAATTTTATTCAGTTTCATTGAGTTTTTGCAAATAAATCTAGAAACTATAAAATTTGTGTTATGAAAATTCTGTAGAACTTTGGTAAGACAAAGCTGCAAGTACTCTGGGAGAGAGACAACCGAGAAACCGTCCGATGGATGAGGAGCATTTTTTGTTAGTCCAGTATGCTGGTGTACTTGCCATTCCGATTAGATCAGAGGGCTACCCATCAAACAAAACTTTTGCTAATCTTGCAAGGGACAGCTTCTAGGAACACCACTAATTAGAATGGAGATCTTTGGCGTAAAAACAGAAAATAATCAAGAAAACATTGTCAAAAGTGCTTTTGTAATGTACGTGAATATTCTTCAGAAATATCGCAAAATTGAACTATGAAGCACAAGTGAGAAAGAACTGAAAACAATTTGCTTTATGGGAGAGATGTGATGGCTGTTTTCCCAACAGGCTGTGCAACCATGTTTCATTGGTTGCACTTAGTTCAGGCAAGAGCTGTTGTCTACAAGAATTAGTATTGTTGTTAATTTCGTTGTTAAAGAGAATCATTGATGACCAAATTTCAGAAATAGTTTTGCTGAGCATCATAGTAATGGAATTGTCGTTTGAAGTTGCTTTACTTTCTGCAGGGTTGAGTAGATGAAATTATGAAGTTGAAAAGTGTTTCTTATTTTACATACACAAGCATGACATGCATGGTCAGACGAATTAGGTCAGTGTAAAGTCTTTTTGTTTTAGACCAAAGGATTTTTGATCTCCGGTCTTTATTTTTGACACATCTGAATGCTGGAATGATCATGCATTTGTCTTACTTATGACATTCACCAATGAAGTATATCTGCGGAATTTGTATACATAATTATTTGACAATTTGGCACAGTTTAGGCACGACTTTGGTACATTAATTTTACTTCTAATGAATACACATTTTATATATTTCAAAAATAACAAATTGACTTTCTTCCAATGTGCAGATGATTTAAAATGTTCAACATTGTTCAAAGGGTTTAGAGGTTTTTTTTTACACTGAAGGCACTAGTGAGCCTGCTTTCCCAATGCATTGTAAACACATACAGAATGTTTTAGGTCCTTAGAAGACTAGTGGAGTATGTTTCCTTCTAAACTAGACCAGAACCATGCTGGTCTTTCTAAATTTATTCCATGACAAGCCAGTGCTATGATATGTGGACTTCACTAAACTTGGGATCAGCTGAATGTTTCATGGCTTCCAATGCCAGCATTAAGTGACTCATGTCATGTCAATTTCTGTTATGTTTAGGCATGTTTGGGAAGAGAAATTGTTTTAAACTACAAACAAAACTTCTGTGGCTCAGTGTAAAAGCTAGATGGATGGGTGTCTGTAAGTGTGGAGTGGATGGCAGCAGATGGCAGATAGAATTGTGTGGATGATAAAATGTGTACGGAAAAATGCGGATGACAAAATAAGGATGGAAAATTTTGGATGAAAAAAGCTGTAGGAAAGGAATTTAACTAAAAGCACAATGGCAGTAAATATTTATACTTAAGACAAGTAAAGTCTTTATTTCTAGTGAGAGTTTGCAAAGGCTAGTAAACTACAGGCACTCTATTTTTAGTTTTTTATAACCAGAGAAGTCATGATAGCAAGATGATATCTTTGTTTTCTCTGATGACTGGTGGTGAAAATAACCATTATCTCATTGATGAATTCAATTGAAAATATAATGAATTGTTTTTGGTGTCATTTTTCTTCGTTATATTAACATATGCAATCTCTGATAAATTATTTAGTTTTGATGTAGCAAAACCATTAAACTGTACAAGAAAACCTGTGTCCCAGAATAGCTTTACAAAATGGTGTAATATCCCTGAATTAGGTTCATCCCAGATTCCCACACTCTGACACACTTCAGTAAATTGCCAGCCATCTTCAACTGTTAAGTTTACTTTGTATGAAACAGAGAGGAGTATAATGTCTGTCAGTTGTAAAAAATTAAGACTTATCGTTAGTTGAAACAGAAAAGAAAAGATATTTCTGATAATCAAGTTTAATTTTCATTTAATTTTGTCTGAAAATTTGTGCAAACTTCGACGGGGTTCATGACAAAGAACATGCAATATTATTTTTAGCACAGTGTATTTTGTCATCATTTCAAGTGCACACACTGGATGGTGTGTTAATTCAAAAGCTGTAAAAACGTTTGTTAAAAACACTCTGTTTGTTTGATATGTTTGATTGACCAAACAAAGATAACTTTGTTCAAGTGATCATCCCAATATTATTTTATAATATAGATGGAACCCTGTGTGCACTGATTGGTCAAAAAACTCATGTTGTATCAAAGGATAGAACATAGAGAAGTGTGTTTTAGTGTTTTACATGTGTAAAATCTATATCATAAAGCCTATATAAGCCTATGTCATAAAGTGTGCTCTGCCCAAAGTTAATACAGAACGATTTAAGACATTGTATGTAAATAAACTGATATTTAAGTAGTTTCTAAGTAGTAGTTTAATTAGTGTAATTTTTAGGGTAGTTTTTATCGAGTGCACAAGAGGCCCGTAGGCTGGGGGGGTTCGGGGGGTTCGGACGAACCCCCCCACTACCTGGAAAGGTCCGCTCGGTGGCCTACTCACGGATAATTTGACCGGCTTAAAACATGTCTCGCATGTATAAAACTGTTACTATAGTCATACCCATTGATAAAGTGCCAACGAGCAAACAATTTGTGGTATAATAAGGAGTTTATAAATACAGCATGAAAGATTTTTGGTTCTCTTCTGTTGCAAACATTACCGAGAAAAAGTTATAATGCTTTTACCAGCCAGTAACATTACACCCCTTGGGGCAAGGTTGCTTTCGTTCGTCATGCAATCCAGTAGGATATTGAGAATTCTATTATTGTCCTTCAGTTCCCATGAATATCAAGAGTTTTGCAATGTATTGCTGCTCGTTGGAACGTTCATTTCAATATGATGGGCAAAGTCAAAGTGAAAGTGAACATGCTAGTTTGGTTGTTGAACAAGCTGGTTTAATTCTTTTGCAAACAGGTCCGATTTGTGTTTTGAACACTGGATTTGCTCCAGTGGTTCGACTGCATGATAAACACACTCCTTCCGACAGTTCTGTTCGGAAATGCTGCCAACTGAACCTTCAGTTCGATATGCTAGATTTGAACACTGGATTTGCTCTAGTGGTTTGAGTGATGAACACACTCTTTCAAAAAAATGCTGCCCGATGGAACTTTCAGTTTGATATAGCTAAACTGAGAAGGAATACACTGTTTCGATTCATGCACATGCTCGTTCAATTCTGTGGTGAACACGCTGGTTCGGTTTTGTGTCGATTTCGTGTCTTGGATTTGCTCTTCTCTAACAGATTTCCTCAATATTTGAATTAGAAGAAGAGTTTTGTAAAGGGCACGCTGCCCAATTGAACTTTCAGTTCGAAAAAGTGAGAGAGGAGAGATGCTAGTTCGATACATGTATGTTATGAGACTATGAAATTGTTCACAGTTCGATAAACACAACAGCAAAGAAAACACTCACCTTCCACGAGAGAAGTCTAGATGTAACGTGCCTCCTATCATTGGCTAAAAACTATAATGGCTGGAATAGTTCCGTCCTTGCAATTGGCTAAAATGGAGGACTACATTCTTACAGCTTACACTTTCGAAGGCCGATCAAGAATTATTTCACATACAGTATTCTTCGCATGGCACTATTCTCTGCAGCCTCGCCAGCCAAGTGTCTTCGCTCAGCTGGCTTGTTGGCAATAAAAAAAACTCTGAACTTTTGAAAACACTCGAGAAATGTAGAAAACACAAGTGAGTGTTTTCTACATTTCTCTTGTGTTCTCAAATGCTTGTAGTGTTTTATCACACTTTTTCTGTGTTTATAGAGCATTATGTAAGCATCCGATGGGCTGGGAGAATTATCAAAAGTTATGCAAATCCTTGATTGCATAACTGTCTCAAATTCTCCCAATACTCCTGTTGTTTAGATGAGGCCAATATGTCAGGAGCACCCAACAACCGTTTTCTCTCAAACACTTTTAAGCACTGTTCTAGGCTATTTGGAGTACTTTTAAAGCTCTATTGGTTTTCTTTTAAGTTGCGCTAATTTTTTTAACTAATTGGTTTTTCTAGGGGAACTTGAGTATTTCCAAATTTACTAGGGCTTCTTGTCCACTTCCTGTCGAAAATGATAGCTGACCTTTTTTTGGTACGCAAACAACATTTTCAACAATCTGAGATACAATAGGCATTAAATGTTTCTTTTATCATAAAAGATTGAGGTGCCAATTCTCTTAAGAAAATAAGGGGGGATTAAAGGCCTTCCATACAGATAATTAATGAAACGATCTGTAATGGAAATTTGCTAATAGTACACAGTAAAAGTCGATCTTCGATGTAGTGAAGGAAGAACAGAATGTGATGATAAAGGTCTAGTCTGTTATTATTTAATGAAGGCTTATTGTTTTTTTTTTTTTTTGGATTTAACCGACTTTAAATTGCTTTACCTGTTTTGTGATTGAATATAAAATATTGGACTAATTCTACTGGCTTAAATTCTTTAGGATGGCTTGGTTTATTTACAGATAGGACTTTCAGCAAACATCATAAGTTAAGGGTGCGTTCCTTTGGGGTGATCCGGATTGGGATCACTAATCCAATATCTGTCTGGATCATGTGCATCAAATGTGAAGCCATGGCCAGATTGAATTCGTCAGTTCGTCCAATGCACCATGATCCAGACAGATGTTGAATCATTGATCCTGATTCAGATCATCCCTAAGGAACACACCCTGATTTCCCTCATCGGGATTTTATTATCTGCAGTGTCATTGGCAATTTTCTATCCGCATTTTGTCATCCACATTTTAGGGGGGTCACACAGGGGTATTCTCATGGTGAATGATTAGCTGATTTTATTTTTAACACTTTTACCGGCCGGTAAAACGTGGTTAATGGAACATACTGTTGTTTGCTTATTTGTTGTGGTTACCTTACCTAGTTGCAGTACACTCTGCTCTTAGTTCAAATACTGGAATAGTGACATTAACCATAAACATGCATTTAGGAAATTATATTCTTCATGACTCGTGACCTGAAGGTTTTGCATGATCTGTGAAGACCCTAAATATTCAACCAATATTTCTGATTTTATCACTCTGTTCTACATGATTTTGAGACTCCAAGTCCTCTGAATAGTTAAAGTCGTCTATGGAGAGTGAATTAATTCAAGAAATAAAATTGGGTAAGAGCTAAGAGATACTAAAACAGCTTTTTTAAACACCTAAAAGGGTCTTAAAAAGTACGACAAGCACCCCCATCCTTTTGTATGTGGGAGTCTCCACCTTCAGCTTGAAGTAATCTGTGTTAACACACTGTGAAAAATTGTTTTATTTTTTGGGTCTGAATTTCTGGGACACCCGTGCTCAGTTGCTCTTCGTGAACAATGTAGTCTAAGAATGCTGTGTTTTGTGAAGAAAGTGGTAAGCTGTAAGAATGTAGTCCTCCCATTTTTAGCCAATTGCAAGGACGGAACTATTCCAGCCATTATAGTTTTTGAGCCAATGATAGGAGGCACGTTACATCTAGACTTCTCTCGTGGAAGGTGAGGTGTTTTCTTGGCTGTTGTGTGTATCGAACTGTTGAACACATTTCATGGGGGGGGAGTCTCATAACATACATGTATCGACACTAGCAATCTCTCCTCTCTCACTTTTTCCGAACTGCAAGTTCAGATTGGGCAGCGTGCCCTTTACAAAAAACTCTTCTTCTAATTCAAATATTGAGGAAATCTGTTAGAGAATGAGCAAATCCAAGACCACGAAATCGACACAAAACCGAACCAGCGTTGTTCACCACAGAATTGAACGAGCATTGTGCATGAATCGAAAACAGTGTATTCCTTTCTCCGTTTAGCTATATTCAAAACTGAAAGTTCCAAATCGGCCAAGCATATTTTTCGAAAGAGTGTGTCAATGACTCAAACCACTAGAGGCAAATCCAGTGTCAAATCTAGGCACAAGATCGGACTGGGAGGGTTCAGTTGGCAGCATTTCCGAACAGAACTGTCGGAAGGAGTGTGTTTATCATGCAGTCGAACCACTGGAGCAAATCCAGTGTTCCAAAAACACAAATCGGACCTGTTTGCCACAGAATTACACGAGCGTGTTCATCAACAAAACTAGCGTGTTCACTTTCACTTTGACTTTGCCCATCATATGAAATGAACGTTCGAACGAGCAGCGATACATTGCAAAACTCTTGATATTCATGGGAACTGACGGACAATAATCGAATTCTCAATATCCTACTGGATTGCATGACGACGAAAGCAACCTTGCCCCCAGGGGTGTAATGTTACTGCTGGTAAAAGCGTTATAACTTTTCTCTCGGTAATGTTTCAACAGAAGAGAACCCAAAATCTTCATGCTGTATTATAAACTCCTTAT